>JAFELO010001776.1:205644-232248 GCA_017140195.1 Eumaeus atala
CAATGCACGTGACACTGTCGAACATGTTATTGCGACTTCAAGATTTTAATAATGCCAAAAATGTTTTACCCTCAAACTGTATTCGAAGTTGAATGCTTCTTAACCGATTTCGAATTTTTGTTAAGATCGAACTTAGATCTCTGAGTGGTCACTAATCACTTGTTCATATAATATTCTGTGTGCTGGCGCTAGTTTAGTAGGTCATTTTCCTTCCCCCTCCCCTCGTCTGTTCACATTTTCTCGCGTACAGATGCTGGCAGTTGACCTCCAGCCAAATTTGAAAGGCCGCATCACGTATAATTTTCTTATTCCGTTAACTGCATTTCAGTTATTTGTGTCTCTTTAATATTACATTAACAAAATACATAGGTTACTTTTTTTTAGCTACTTTTTGTTTTCTTTTTTTGTTGACGCGGGGAAACTTATTTTCGCGCCTTCACTAGCCCTGGGTGGGGTGTAGTGGTGTGTGTGCACTGTCCTCGCCCCTTGGCCCGTGTGCAATAGCGCCGCCTCATTTTTCTTTTGTCCCATTTTCTTATAAGAGGGGTGCAAAGGGCGCACTCCCTTCCTCCTGTTCTTTAGTCTCCTTTTCTTTTAGAGGAGTACAAAGAGCAGCCCCCTCCTCAGTTCAATTGGCTTCGCCCAAGGTGTTCTCGATTCACCTCTGGCTGCTGAGCCCCACCGCCACGACAAGGCTTGAATAGTAGTGGGGTCATGCTACTGTCGGTAGTAGCTATCGCTTCACGACCTGAGCCCGACATACACTTCAGGCACCCTTGGGTCGGCTGGATGGTAAATGCATTTTTCCTCGTACTGGTCGAGCGATGAAACCTTACAAATAGTAACACAGTTATAACACATATGACTGACCAAATAACAAACTCACACTCACACACCGCATACGGAAACGAGCCCGGGTTTGAATCCATAAGTTGAGAGCTTAGATTTGTAGAGATAAAATAACGCGACTTTAGAGGGCTCTAATAATAATAAATAAATCAAGACCACGGCTTTTCACTGATTTGTAGCGCAAATCAGTGAAAAGCCGTGGTCTTGATTTATCCTTATCCATGACACCGCAATTTAAACGGCAACGTGGGCGCGCCGTCCCACTAGTGTGGGGAGGGGTACCTCTTCCCCCTTTTCGGTTCCAAAAACAGTTACTATAGGGTACGCCCACAATCAACCCGGTACATCTCTTCCCAGGGGACATCTGCGGGAAAAGAGGGGGGCTCTTTTCCCGCAGATGTCCCCTTCTCGTCTCCCTAAACCTGAAGACACAAAAGTCTTCGCTAGTCAGTCGAACTGTTGAGGCTGGACAATCGCCGCCAACCAGTCCTTTCGAAAAAAAAAAGGTTAAGCTACTTTGTTTTAATTTCGAGTGATACGAATACTAGTATAATGAATATAATAAAAATCGTACAGCATAATAAAGTTGTATAATTTTATTAATAGCCAAGAGGTCGTGTTGTGCTGTATTGCAGCTGAATGGGGCTGGCATGTCTGGTGAGATACTCTCGCTCACATGATACCGCCGTAAACTGACAGCAATGCTGTCCTCCAGCTGCGTTTCTGATCACTGATGGAAATATGAGCGTATAAAAATGATATGAACGTAAATAAGAATAAAACATGACGCAAAAAAATAACTCGACGTTTATGTCACAAGAAGACACAAAAGTCTTCGCTAGTCCGATGACCTGTTGTGGCAAATCTAATACCATCACCAACGGTAGGACGTTCTTCAGAAAAAAAATCATCGTATACAGTGTATATTTTAGAATACTGAATAAAAGCTATATTCATAACCGTAATCCTACTATTAACAATGCTATAATGCTACAAACGCTTCATGGTTGCTTGTTATTCTGTCACGCAAAAACTATTTAACGGAGTTTGACGAAAATGCATAGATTACAATGTAGATTTTTTGTCTTAATATAATAAATGGGCAACATTTAATTATCTTCAACCTTCTACACCTCTGCTAATGTTAACAGCGTAAGGCGATTTTTGCATGATTATGAAATGATCTACAGAAAAAATCGGTAAAATAAGTACTTTTTATGTCATTAGAGGGCAAACGAAACACCGGAGAATTTTCATGACTACCGACGCCCATGGACATTCGCATAATCGTCACGCAGATGCATTGCCCACCTATCATCCCAAATGGACCACCGGCTGCTCACAGACCGCACGAAACGTGGCAGGGACGCTGTCATTTACTCCGGTATGAAGTGAGCGAGAGGTACGTCCCCGGTCGTGTCGGTGTCATGCACCATGCATGGCACTGCCTCCTCCTGTGCAACATGGCGCTACCTCTTCCAGTAATTGAATGTCTCGAAATATTGCAATGTCCTCCATCTCGAGATTGCTTTGATGTTAAAGTACGCAATTTATGACCACTTAAGTGTTTAAAATCTTACAACGTTACAAGGATAGCAAGTGCGTACGACAGTCAAGTTTTACCTTTATAAACAGATAATCTTGTGTAATATTTAAAGTTGTTCTGAAACCTTGTATAATTAGTATCACCAAGTAGTACCGAATGTGCACATTTATTATTGTAATTTTATACTTTAGCATTTTGGTGTACCTACATGTGCACTCGTAACTTTAGCAAGGCACAGATAATTATCACCAGACTGTGTAAGACGGAGGGAAATGTTTTTGTAGAGTTTGTATGTATGTATGTAGATTTCTTTGTTCCTACGGCCTGAACAGGTGGACGTACGGTGTGCGTCTTACTACGGCGAGTGTTAAAAGGCACGTTAAACATAAGTTACAAAAACAAAATGGGAGATTTTCGACGCAAAGCAGTGATTTTTTTTTTATTCAATAATTTCGATTTTGAACAAAATACCCGTCAGCTAACTGAAACAAAAAATAAGGCTTATACAGTCGGACGTAATTATAATCGTGGCATATTTTTCAAGTCAAAGAGGAAAAAGAAAAAAAAAACAAGGCTGAGCTGTATACCTCAGCCCTGTTTTTTTTTTTGTTTCTTCAGTTAGCAGCCAGATTTCTTTCTATTCTTTTAATTCATTTGTTTATATTTTCCAGTGACAATATGTCTTTAAGAAAGGAATAGCTTAATAGGGTTAACTAAAACAGTCAGTATTATATAACATAATCTGCGTTAATGAATTGTGGAGATAATAAACGCTTGCAAAACCCTTTACACTTCAAAATCGTACCAGTAATTTTTTTACCGTGGAATAAATTGTGGCACGTTAGTACCAAGTTAAGATAAAGATAAGTAAATACAATTTCTATACCATGTTCGTAGTATATTAATATCTCTCATGGATAACAATTCAAGAGAGATTTTTTTCCTGGACACACCGCAGCTTTTTCGATAAGGACTTATCTAAAGTTACCTAACACCTAGCGTTTGCCGTCGTCACCCCATTTCCGAATAGAGTTTACAATTTTATTTCACAGTTGGTAACACTCTGATGGTGAATAGTTTCACCGAAATAAACGCACACAAGCAAAGGGCCTCTGAGTGAAAATCGAATCTAATTATTATATTAATACGTGAAGCAAAAATTTCGGGACCACTTTTTACAAAAAGTTTGTGTGTAGAAGAATTGCAGAACGCTAATATTATATAATATATTTAATTATAATATATACTATAAGATATTATATACTTTTTTATATTATATCTTTAACATTATAAAATCAATATTTATTTATTATTAAATAAAACGTTGCATGTCGTAGAATTATTGTATAATCACCGTATGATATTACGGCTAGCCATTTTCAAAAATAGGGCCGTTTTGTTTTGTGGCGGGCCAACGATAAGCCGGATTGTCATTGTGAGACGATCTTAAATATGGCTAACGTCTAGCCAAATTGAATATCTTGATCTTTTGAATGCAAATAAAAAAAAAATACTTAAACACGGTGGCTCTTTTGTTTCTCTGTATTCGATAATTGACGCTATGGTTATTGTCATGTCAAGTAACGTCGCGAGTGTAAAATTACGAAGTAAAATGTATCAAATAACAATATAGAAGCTAGCTTTATTGAAGAACGTATAATGCCGAACACTTTCTGGCGGAAATTCACTTGCCGTAATCATTCCGGTTAATCGATGGCCCGCCACAAAACGAAATGGCCCTGTTTTTTTAACATTGTTAGCCGTAATAAAGTACGGCGACTTAGACAATCCGACTACGACATGCACACAAAGTTAGAACTTCCTTAATACACAATTTGCAACACAGTCAAACATGTTATGTCAAGATGTATTCAAAGTTGAATGATTTTTTTATTTTTTATGATTCATTTTCGACTCTGGGCGATCAATAGTTATAATAAAATACTGACCCATAAGTCTCCGTAACAATATTTCTATTCTCGAAAACAAATGAGAAGGAACTTTTTGGCCTTTTTCAAAGTAACAAGTAGGATGGAAAATAATAATTAATCCTTTTTGTTATGTTCAGTCATAATGTCACTCAAAAATTGTAGGCAATAATACTATAATAAAGAGAAATTCAATTCGAATTTCGATCCTATTATAATGTAAATGATTTTATAAATGACAATAATGTATGGTATGAATTACTCTAAATTTAATACCTTTATGAAGAAATGATCAGAACTAAGAGAATGAGAGGTACCCAGCAGAGTTTATTGTGGGCATCCTCTCTGGCATGGGCGCGTTGCGAACCCTTAATTTAAACTTAGCCGCTAAGACAAGCATAAGTGATCATTATACATATCCAAAATGTCAAACAATATACAATCCCGCAAAACTAAAGCTAGTTTACTAGACACGCGTCTAGCTAGCTAGACACGCTAGTTTTGTATGATTGTTGCTACCGTGTCCCTGCAAAGACGTTGTAACGATCCGAGAAAAGACGTACGCAACAGTTGAGATATAACAAGGAGTGTGCAAGGGGCTCGTGACCGTGACCTATTGCGCTCAAGGCGGGAGACCTATGTCCAGCAGTGGACGTCATCCGGCTGGTTATGTTGATGACGATAATGATGAAGGAGGATTTCTGATTCACAGCACAGACAGCGGCGACAAGCAAAAATTGGCAATATGCTTGCCTTATACCACGGCCCTTTAAATCTGCACGTTTGAAGGCACGTTCAGTTGCAATACCCTCATCAGCAAACCCCATTGGGTCACCGGCTACTAACAAATCGCACAAAATGGGATAGGATCAGGCAGTATCATGTGAATGAGAGATACCCTGTTATACTTCCTTGGTCGTGCAATCCAGATAGCGTGCAGCCGCAATACACCAATGGCACAATCTCATACTACATTTTGTAGCTATTTATTTCACTTTAGTGATTAATCTCATAAACATTAAGGTGAATGAGGCGTCACCCATTCGTCATCATTCGTCAATTCCGATGACAAAGCATAAGTATAGATGCCTAACGACCTACCTACATTTGTTCATCTCCCACATTAGCAAACCGTGAATAGAGATACGCAATCGAGTTTTTATACCTTTTTTATATCTACTAATGACGTTTTGCCGGGTTGGTTGAACAATTCTTGTCACGTAGGGTTATGAAAGTAAATAGTAGCCGATTCTCAGTCCTACTGAATATGCATATAAAATTTGGTAAAAATCGGTAAAGCTGTTTCGGAGGAATACAGTAGGTAACATTGTAACACGAGAATTTTATATATAAGATATACCGTACGAATGATGTAAATGTACTGCATGTTCGCGACGAAAACGCATGCCGCTTAGTGAAATAAAAAAAAACATACAAACCTTACTCACTCAAATATAATCTTATTTTTTACACTAGTTACGTCTTTTTCTATAGTGTTCTCATCAAGAAAATTCTAACTGCAACGGCATATGTGAGTTATTAGTCTCTATCTTTTATATATAAATTTAAAACAAAGGTCTTTGGCTTCACACTCTCAAAATCTTCACGAAAGTCGCTGCTTTGCGTAATCGATGACGTGAAAGATGAAGTTTATCAGACAAGGGTCCAGTTGCAGTGCATCACCTAATTTTTAAACACGAATTTATAAAAGAATTTAATAATGTCCATGTTGTCTAATCTGCATTGTAAATGATGAGATTTTCATTGGTGATGTTTATCTTGCCAAAGACGTGAGATAGTAATGTTTGCTGACGTTAAAAAAAAATTGTTTCGTGTACGTTATCATGTTAAAAAGATTTGCTGAAGATTGATAATAAACTCCGATCTTTTCGAATTACATTAAAAATATCTTATTCGCTAATAATGTAAATTGGTTTCGTCGTAATTAAGAAAATATATAATTAAAATATCTTATTCGCTGATACGTCGGAATTTAGAAAATATATTATTAAAAGAAAATAGCTCTTTTTTATTTATAAAATTTTATAAAAAATGTTTAATTTATAGAAGAGTCAAGTGCGAGTCGAACTCGCACACTGAGGGAGACACGAACATGACAACTTATAAAAGTTTTGAGGATGTATGCACTCAATTTGCATGAAACGAAGTACAAATTTGTGTGTAATGGTTCTTAGGTGGTTCAGGTAATTTTGATTTATATTTTTTTCTTATTTATATCTTTGTTTGTACCTGTACCCTCTCACACCTTCAACAAATTTGATTGTAAGCCAACAGGATTACCTTCTCGGTTTTGGTTAGCGTGTGATCGTCAAAATATCGTCGATCCCAGGAAATCGAGAGTTACCCTCAATTCTTTCATACTGTCTTATATTAAATTAGTTTATAAAAAATAAAATAATAGTATCTTACTATGCATAACTTTTATTTTATTCATATACACAATACACATTGTGATCAATAAGATCCGCATACAGAAGAATAGGGGTATGTATTAAGAATAAAAAAGAGTAAGAGTAAAAAAAATAAAAGAAAGTAACTGAACTATAGGAGACTTATAGTTAGTACTTATACAAATGAACGCACTGGCATTGTCGGAAAGCCACTCAAATAAGCCACTATTTAGTAATAAAATACGAAGGTGTGCTGCAAAATATGAACGTACCTACTTTAAAGAATTCTTTTGCTAGGTATTTTAGAAGGTTCTGTCAAAATACAGGGATGGTGAAATTAAGCTCAGCCAGTTACTGTAAATCCTTTTGGAAATACCTATTGTGTATAGTATGTTCACAACAAGTCATAAAATTCTTATTACGAGTATTATTGTCAATCCACTTTCATATCATGAATGATTATTATGCCGATGTGTTACCCCCTTGCCCGCCTCCCAATGGGTCACCGGCTACTCGCAAACCGCACGAAACGTGGCACTGAAGGTGTCACTCTACGGCGGTATTATGTGAGCGAGAGGTACCACCTATTATCACATATGTAGACGCAACCCACACGCCATTGTCGGTCAAAAAACCCACATAACTCAACGCTCTGCTTAATTATATCCATCTGCCTACACAAACTAAAGTATGTATTAAAGTTTCACAAATAAAAAAATCAGAATTCAACACAGTTAAGCTAAAGCCTGTCTGTGAATATGAATTACCAACCAAAATATCTATGGTATAGACAAGGAAAATTAACTTCAAGCGAAGTCAGTAAATTAATAACATTGAATACAACGCTCAATGCAACTATCACAACTAAAATGTTATAACTAATTCGTACTTCCTTTATTATCATTATTTAAATAATAATAGCCTTAAAGCAGGTACATATATGCTGCCTGCTCCATGTACATCTATAGGTAGAAAATGATAGCTTAAGGTCTCTATAATTTAGGTTGGTGCAATTAAATCATAAAAACTGGTAAGTTAACTTGATGGTAGATAAGTAGCGATTTAAGAATTTTTTTACCAGATAGTGATTGTTAAAATAAATAAAACTACCATTAACACACTATAATAGCATTACGGAAGACAGATGAATTCGCTAGCAGCCAGCATTTTATAAAAAAAAAAAACACAACTAAAATAAAATATTCAAATAAACAGCTTGTTTATACAAAAAGATAAAATAAAATATACCTCCTCCTTTGGTTCCATTTTGATTTATAACGTAGTTCCTGTTTTTTTATGACAATATTGTTTGTTTTTTATCGAGCGCGTAACATAACTGGCCACGGTGCGCAAGCGCATGCGTTCGTAGAAGCAGCGCGCGAAGTACTGATTGCTAAATGATAGTTGGAATCGACGAGCATACTTTACAACCAGCGACGCTCGGGGCGCTCTGAATAACAAACTCAAACGGCGTATATGGATCATGAGATGACGAAATGATCATTACACAAGCCTAAACAAATTGTCCAGAGAAGAGATGAGGCACTTATGCGGGCTCCGTTCCGTGAGCGGACCCTCCCAGGAGACTTACAGTTTTGTTTTTATGAAATAGTGGACAAATGAATTTAGTAGCTAGTGAGTACGGCCATGCATAGACATTCGCAAGACTAGGCGTCTTAAAAGAAGACAAAAATTTCTTAAAAGCAAGCAGAGCGTCTGTAGACGCTTTTAGGTACGGCAAGGGAATTAAGATTTCTTGGAGACATCTGCTCTTAAAGCAAAGAGCTTTCAACAAATTAACGTCAAGTTTCGAAAGTCCAATCGCAATAAGTGCAATTTGTCATGTTTTTATTTGTAATAGTTTGTCAATATATTTTAATATGCCTTCAGTATTACTGTCAATGATATCTGCATCTAGACTGTTTCTTTTTCTATTGGTGTTCTATTGACAATCTAGGGCATGACTAGAATTTTTGCGTTTTGAGTACTAATAGATTTGGTCACGAATTGGTTTATTTTCTCTCGATCTCTCTCGTCTTTATCGTAAACATTTTAATTACATTCATAAGCCAAGTGAAAACTTTTTAATGACATTTGCAACATTAAGAGTTAATTAATTGTATAATTTACAGGTGCGTCCGTTATCTCGATACTCGACCCCGTGAAGTTGATTTGTAAAAGAAGTGTACACCTATCCCTACCTACTTGATATATTACCTACCTACTTTGATATTGTTAATACCACAGTTTCTAAGCTGGCTGCAAGTTCTTCCATATTATTAAGTACAAAGGCTATCCAATTATAATTTAGATAATTCAAAGAAGGAATTTAAAAACTAAAGTGCGGAATTGGTGACAGGAAATTTCAATGGAGAAAACAATTACGATTTTAGTAAAGATTACATTTTCTATCAAAATGTCACCTACATGGAAAAGTTGGGAATTTATTTCCTCATAGTTTTGTCAAGTCTCAGGCAGAAGTACTAACGGCACTACTACTCGATGCGAACCTTCTAACGCAGCTTGAGTCGAGACTACGCGAGACTCCGGGCCGATGGTATTGCTCACCGCGAGGCTGGACCTCATAAGCAAGACGATTTTGCCTACTAGCCGAGGGTATCTTTCAATATTTCCTATAATAATCTACGTACTTATAATTGCGCTGATGAACACCGACGTGTATGTACTGCTTTCTATTTAAGCCTCGAACTTGAACACGCTTTTTCTCTTGAAACACGAAACTACTACACACTACAAGTTTAGCTCAAGTGTAGGATGAGGCCTCGATTTTATTTATGATATTATATATAAAATTATCGCTCACAATGTTAGTTACCTTACTCCTCCGAAAAGTCTTTACCGGTTTTTACAAAATTTTATACGCATAGTCAGTAGGTCTGAGAATCGGCTACTATCTATTTCTCATAACTGGAACTGATAAGGGTTGTTCACCCTTAACACAGACACACTAAAAACTATGTAGAAACCATTTGGCTACAATTAATATATAAAAGCGAAGTTCCGGCCAAGCATTGTTGTGGCTGTTCTAATTGAAATTAAATCCTCCTAAAACAAAGGCTCCGTAGTTTCGGTATCCATCGCCGACAAACGCCGAGACATTTATATATAAAGACATAAAAGAAACCCAAGGCAGGTTGCGTCAACCATGTCCCGAAAGCCTACCAACGCCTAAGTTCTAATCGGTATTCCCGTATGGGTAGTCTTTCGGGACATGGATGACGCAACCCGCTTTAGTTATTACGGTATCGACTAACTTTTCCAATATCACCCATCAAACGATTTTTGAAATTATACTGGGCACTTTTGGAGAAGTTATGATCACTATAAAGGCCGGCAACGCAACTGCGACAACCTCTGGTTTTGCAGCTGTTTGTGGGCGTCGGTGAACATTGACCCGATTACTCTCTCGCTTCCTTAATTGTAATAAAAAGGAAACAAATAACAGGTCTTTATACGAGTTTCACAGGGTATATGCAGTATCATATTTTTATTTTATATTATATTATGTTTCATCTGCATTTCATAGTTAATCATTATAATATACGACGTCACCGTGGTAGCAAATACGAGCATATAGAATTGCTATTATATTTTACAGGCGCTTAATATAATAAACGACATGTTTGTATGTGTCCCGATATATTATACACATACTAAATATAAAATTATTTCTATCTTATCTATCTATATATACTGTGCCGCGAACTTGTCTGTTCTCTTGTGTGACGTTTAGTGTTGCTATTTGACAGGTGGAGTTCGCTGAATATAGCAATGGCGGCTGTTTCTTTTCGGACCTGAACTTATGCTGTGGAAGCGAAGAGAAGCCCAATACAGGATTGCTATGAGTGCTCGTCTGGCGACGAGAATAGGTTTGGGGTCGAAAGAGGGACCGCCCCTCCTCTCTCGCTGATAGGACATATGCACCCTGATATGTGAGTGTTTGTAGCTGTAGTTCTGATGTTGTCTGCTGAATAGATAAGTAGGTGACACTAAGATAAGTAAGAAATTTGTAGTACGTAAACGGCGACATTTTACAACCAATTACAACGCGCAGCAAATAATGGGATAAGAAAAAAAACAGAAGATATATAAAATTGCAATTGCTAAAATAGGTTTATTCAGGTAATATATAGATACGGATCATAATATAATTAAGAATGTATCTATGAATATACTAATTCATTATCATCATCAGCCTATGCTATTTTTTTATACAAATGAAATATAGTACTTTATCGCATAGCCCTGATGTCCTACTTATATATAAATAACTAGCTGACTCGGTGAACTTTGCTCCGCCTTAATGGCAATAAATAAGCAGATTGTGTTTTTTTTTATTGGAAAAAATACAAAAAAAATTAAATAACTACATTATTATTCTGTATATGTCTTTCTGTAACTATATTATTTCTCTATTTTAGTACATAGGTTGCTCTTCACTTAAGTACCCTGTGATACACGACATTTTTTGTTTTATTATCAGGCGCAAAAACAAACAACGCAGATGGTCCTTCGACCCGTGAACATGCCACGTATAATTGACCATGGGAAAAACGTGAATGCTCTAGATTTAAACCACAAACTTTTAAGGATTGGCCTTGTGATTTGTTGATGGTCATGGCAAATGCAAGACGTATCGGAAATTGAAGTCTTTTAAATTAAAGCGGCATATTGGGATCATCGGGATCCTCGGAATGAGAACTTCCTCACCTTTGAATTTTCCTATCATTATCGTAGCGTAAATTACATTGTTCATCAATTTACTAACCACCAAACGCGTACCGTTGCACAGTTTTGGTTGGTTTATGTTTCGAAGCGTGATTACTACGGAGCCAACCTTTAAATTGTGCGGTGATAAGCCAGGCACGTCAAAAGAGTTTAAAAATTCAATTGGATAGTTGGTGGCTTCATCTTCATTTGTGACGCAGTCAATAGATTTGAATGAATGCATTGTTCCAATGATCTTATTTTGAATTATGTAGTTCAGGTCATCTACATCTTTATAGTCTTAGTCTTATCCAGATGTGCGTCCCAGGAACCGCATCACCTTGCTTCCGTCTTTGAAAATTCTTGGATGAAGCATTCCAAGTATAATAACGTGGCATCTCCGAGTAAAGCAAAGTTCGTGCAAACTGATCGCTTTGGCAAATTGCAAAGAAACTGGTCAATGTAGTTGCTGGAGGTGTTTCAGCACGTTGCGTAGCATTCGAAGCAGTCAAATATACTCTTTGACCATTCTCCAGATGCACTGCCAAATGTATAACAGTAGGATGACGTTCGTGAATTGGAAATGCGAATATACGCCAAATCGCTTCATTACAGTTCACATAACGACGAACTTGATAGCGTGAAATTTCATCGTTGGTATTTGAGGATTGCAATCCAAGAACCGCCATATCACTGCCTTTCGTGACATACTTGCAAATATATTTTATGGATTATTCAACGTTGCAATGTGTCTTGAACGTTTTAGAAATAAGTGGCGAATATGGAACAATCCAACTGTTGTCGACAACGAAATCCATTTTTTCACTTTTGTTGTGACAGTTCGACCGTTGTCATCTGGTGATCGATACCCATCCGATACAGCGAGACCGATACAGCGGATACCCATCGTTGCCAGTGACAGTCTCCGCCGTTAATTTCCGTGGATATCGTTTAGAGCACTTTCCATCGACCATGCAAGGTGATTGGGGATTGATGGCACCACACGGTCCATGAATCATATTAGTAGCAACAACATCATGTAGGTCTGGATCGACTTCATGATCAGGAATCTCGGCACATATGATATCATCTATTTCGTCAGGCTGAATTCTTTCCACAAACCAAATAAGAATGTGTGCGTGCGGCAGGTCTCGCTTTTGCGATTGAATACATCCAGCATCGCGTATCTCCAAAGACGCGTTGTTTAACAATAAAGTTCATCAGGGACCGATTTTTTAGCCTGAATATACGTGCTGTGATGTCGTGTCTATCATTTGATGTTTGTCCGGGAAGCAGCAATTGAGTAATTTCTATCCATTTTGGATTACAGGTAAAAGTAATAAAGAGATCTGGCCGGCCGTAATGACGAACATATGTCATTGCATCTTGTGCATATTCATGCATATGACGTGGGCTACCAATGTACCAATATTAGCTGCATTTCCTTCAGTACTAACTGCATCACGTAAATGGATGTGCTCCTCAGAACGCAGTTTGGCTTGGTTCAACCTAATAAATGGTAAACATTCCGTTTCTATTTTTACATACATGTCAACGCAATACTGCTGAAATAATCGACGAAACCGCAGCAAATAGTTGTAAGCATTTTGACGAATCATCAAACGATATGCATAATAATTCATTGAGCTAACTCTCTTTGTAGTTTCTTCACCTGAAGTTAAAAATTTGATAATTAACCATTTCAAAGAGAAATAATACATACATTAACCATTATTAAGATACTGATACTTTACCATTCAATAGATTTATCATTTTAATATTAAAATAATATCCATCTTCTCCTTGCCAAAACATCAGTGGGTATTGCAATGCGTCATTTGATCGATGAGTTTCAGATATTTGTTGCAGTTGCCCAGTATCGCGACGTGTAAGCACAATATCGCGTTTTTCCAATTGTTCACCAACAATCAGGATGGCAACTTCGTCTACTGTTGGAGCATTAAATGTGCGTTCGTGTGTTCCAGATGGTGGTTTATCTGCTTTGATGACAACTTTATAGTCATCATTTGGCATGCGCTCTAAAGCACTCTTAAACAACCTGACCAACGCATGATGTTCATAAAGCAGACACTGCAAGTCTTGAATAATTGCCCGCTTCATTCCTGCATTGATCCCTAGGCGTCGATCAAGTTGTTCTTCCATGTTGCCCATGAAATATATTTGTAAAAATTTATTCTGTGTATCTTCGAAAGGTGGTAATGATCCAATTCGATGGTGAATCTGTCCTTGTATCTACAAAATAAAAACCAGACAGTATTAACTGGGTTATAAACACTTTTTCTGTGCGAGAGTAGAGTTCAGTATTAGCAAATATAATACATACCAATAGATAAAGTAAGTTATTCTTTAACTACATTCTATGTAAATACAAAAATAAATACCCTAAATGTCGGATTAAATCCTCCTTCTTCGATAATGTCTGCCCCAAATGACGTCATTTGGAAACAACTATTGTATTTTCGAGTATTTGCAAGAAAGTGGCGTGATTATTGTGTTTCGCCACAAAGCAATGAATACAATGGCTCATGTGGCGGAGTCAACAATGGCAATTTCACTTTACCATTAAGGCAGCATAATCCAGGCGTTCCCCCGGAAAACTTCAATGCACCACAATACTCGCAAACAACGTCCATTTGCCCAATGCAAACGCTAGGATGCAAGCTGTAATCATTGCTGCAATCGTATCGAAACGCTGCTCGATTCAAATCACCTAAATATCTTGTTCTGAGTCGCAAATTATCTATTTATTGCCTTCTGTTGTTCGCTCGACGATTCTGCATTGCCAACCGAGCTGTTTCACGGGCTGCTTCACTTTGCTCTCGTGATTGAGAAGCACGAAGTCGAGTCATACTATCGCGGCGCTGTTTACGTGCAATTTCTTGTTCTTCTTCAGTCCTTTCATTTGCAGTATTTTGTATTCTTCTTGCATTACGGCTTTGTCGGGAAAGATTCGATTGTCTTGGTCGCGGCATTATTAATTAAACTTCACTTTACTTTTAATTAAACTTCACTTCACTTCAATCCACTACTTAATTATTTATTTAATAGAAATAGTTTTAATATTGCTTTCTTACAAATATCAAATTGTCATCCATACGTCATTACATAGCTGTCATTTTACGTCAATTACATAGCTGCCATTTGCGTTTTGTTATTCCAAGTCTGATTCTTTTTTGTTATACCACGTTTTATAGTGACTGACCTTTCATGTCAAGTCACACGGGAACGCTGTCGAACGGAATAAAAAGTATGCTGTAGTAGACGTCCGTCTCCTGGCTCTAAGCTACCTCCCAACCAATTTTCAGCCAAATCTGTTCTGCCGTTCTTGAGTTATAAGTGGTGTAACTAACACGACTTTCTTGTATATATATATATATATATATATCATAAGAAACTTAAAATATAATTGTTAAAACAATTGATACAACATCATTTTACACTATTAGTTAAAATAATAACATTATGAACAGCAAACTTTTATAAATTTATATATAAAACATACACTGCAACATATAAAAACGCAATAACGCACTTTGCAACGATTACATAAAATAGAATAATGATAATGGAGGTTATGGTTGATTTTCAGCTAAAGCGGTCAACTCTATAAAGACTCACCAACTAATAGAGTGTCTACCTATAAGTCTAAATATATTGCATAAATTTGTATTGATTATCATGTTCCGGGGAAGGATAGTCCCGTACGACGGAAGTGATATTAGTTTCAGAACTAAAAGGTAAAAACACCTTGATAAACTAACACTTTCATAAATTTTAAACATCAAAAGTGTTACAGAATTATTTCCGTAGCACTTATAACATTTCTACTTGTACCCTTTGAAACCTGTTTCTACGCAATAAATGTCACGTACATTTAATTAGTTTCTGCAGTTACTTTGCTTAGAGGGAAAGAGACAGCTAGAAGGGCAAAGCGCATTTTTATGCCAATCCTAAACCTTTATTGGCCTTAACAGTTATTAACACTTCATCATTATCATTCATCATTATCAGCCCTTATCAATCTACTGCTGGACATAGGCCTCTCTCAATGAATGTCAAGACATCTATCCCGGACCGGCTACTGCACGGAGATCGTCTTCCCACCTGATGAACGGTCGACCAATACTTCGCGACACCAATACTTATTTTTCCTAAACGCGGCCTCCACTCCAGAACCTTACTGGGCCGTCTGCCATCTGTGTGTCTTCGGTGTGTACGACCAGCCCACTGCCACTTCAGCATGCCTATCCGGATATTTTAGTTCTCTGCCTTATGACTTTGTTACGAATTCTGTCGGACAGAAAAACACCCAACATAGCACGTTCAGAAGCACGCTGAGCTAACGCAAACTTGCGGACCAGTCCTAAATTAAAAGGCCATATTTCAAAGCGGTACGCTTTATTTTCAATGCAAACACAGATAGTTTATCACTAAATGCCCTGCTCAGAAGTGCTCTCCGAGACACAAGACTTTATAACTGCCACGGCCTGAAGTTAAGCAGTCCGGAGCCGGGGATCCTGTTAAGTGGAAATGAATAAATTTCACTTCATCACAAATAATACAACCCTATTTCGAAAATACCACTGGACTGCAAAAAGTTAAAAATAAACTGTATTCGAATATATCAATACTATGTGCACCAGCTAAAATTCATTTATTTTCAAATTGGCTAAACCCACTACCCCCCTTGCCCTCCCTTCGACCACCCCTCTAATGAGCCAGCGGCTACTCAAATCAAACAACACGTAGCGCCGGGAGGCCCACTCCCCGGCCGCGCCACCCAATTAGGCTTGAATGCAGTATAGCTACATCTTACAGATTACCACTAACACTCTTCCATTAAACATCAAACATACTACTATTGAATCGAACATTTGAAATCGGGCCCTTGTTATCAGCGGCTATATATGCATACCATTACACTAACAAGACACATTTGAATTGCATAAGCAGAATACGAAATAATGATATTATGTAAATTGTAATTTTACATAAATAGGTAGACAGTGGAAATAGATCGGGTCTTTACAATTTATCTATATAGGACCAACTATTATGTATGGGAAGAGATGCAGGCGCAGGATCGCCGGTTTAGCGGGCTCCTGACTGAGCAAACCCTCTGTTTGTTATGTTGATGATCTCCGAGGTGTGCAACTCCAAAAACTTCCGGATTTCGGACTGATATTAGAAATAAAAAAATAACACTTCTTTTGTCCCACCCGTGACTCATACCCTGGACCTATATATACCCTGGATTATGGTTTTCGTATATATATAGCACTAGTCCACGAGGTAGCAAATACAACTGTCACTAAGTGTATAAATATATTACAGAATTTAGTCCGACTGCTTTAGTGTAGCTAAGTAGCTCGAGGTCAATATTTATTACGCTGAAGGTTTTTTTGTGCTAATTAGTTATTCATTATATTATTATTAACAATCTGTGTTTGATAATAGTCAAACTTAAATGGCATAATGACATCGGGTTATTTATACGCATACGTGTCACCGTCTGTCACGCTCGACCTTAAACGTAGTAGCCTCTCGTGGGCAAGTAGTTTGTGGGTGTTCGCGCACTTCAAATTGGTAACTTTGTGAACATTGTATTCGTATATGTGATCCGTCGGAGATTCCGCCACTCAAAGTTACAGTTTTTTAGGGACTACCGACGCCCATTAAAATCCGCATATGCCTATCCGTTGCCCTCCTTAACCTCCTCCCCTTCAGTCCAATGGGCCACCAGCGACACACAAACTAAGTGTTACGGCGGTTTCATGTAAGCGAGAGGTATCTCGTCGTCGTCCCGGTCCAGATCGGCTACAATGCAGCATTGCCATGTTAGAGATGGTGCCCTATCACGTACAAAGGTGGCATGATTATCATCTTAATTATTCAAGAGATCCAATGACATCAAGGGCCGCTTTCACGGCTATAACGGCATTGCGATACTTAAACTACTAGTTACTACCTACCACACAAATGCTTCCAATTAATTACTTATAACCGGAATCTATGATATCGAAATTCCTAATTCATTTGATAAGTAGGTTCCGAATAAACTTTAATTGGAACCTGTAAAACCTCACTCGTGTAACAACTTATATCTTCAGTAGACAACATCGAAACTATCGCCGCCATTACCATCTACAGTTAAATACAGCTGTCAAATAGGAACTCTAAACGACACACGCGACGCCGTACAGATAAGTTGGCAACACTGCACTGTAAGTTTGTTTCAAAACAGAAAACGTAGTGACGTTTTCGTTAAGGTTCTCCGCGTGTTACTTGCACAACTAACGGACGTTTAACAAACAAACGAGATACAATAGATTTACAAATGTTGAATGTTTGTTTGTTGTGTTGAATACAATACATTACGCGGAAAAAAATATGACTTACATTTAATTGATTTCCATTTCCCAAGAGACTCTGTGCTTGATACGAGAGATTGTCGTCAACTTCCATCACGAATAATAACTGTATATATTTCCGGCACAACACACGTAACACTCTATGAACGTAGACTCGATAAGGTGTATCAGATGAGTACGTTAGTATTTATATGGACACGTGTGTGCATAAGAATTAAGAGACACACAGAGTGTTGCTACTAGAATTCTCTCACGATCTTCGATCAATATAACGTGTAAGCATTATAGTTTTAACATTATATGTTCGGATACGCAGTATATATACTGCTGTTATATGCTGCGTCATTATACTTTTAACGTTATATGATCGGATACGCAGCATATATACCGCTGTTATATGCTGCGTCATTATACTTTTAACATTATATGATCGGATACGCAGTATATATACCGCTGTTATATGCTGCGTCATTATACTTTTAACATTATATGATCGGATACGCAGTATATATACCGCTGTTATATGCTGCGTCATTATAGTTTTAACATTATATGATCGGATACGCAGTATATATACCGCTGTTATATGCTGCGTCATTATACTTTTAACATTATATGATAGGATACGCAGTATATATACCGCTGTTACATGCTGCGTCATTATACTTTTAACATTATATGATCGGATACGCAGTATACATACCGCTGTTATATGCTGCGTCATTATACTTTTAACATTATATGATCGGATACGCAGTATATATACCGCTGTTATATGCGGCGTCATTGTATTTTTTACATCACGAGCGATGTACATAAACATTCAGACGCTCATTCAAATTTATTACCGACGCTTAATTGCACTCCTTATTGTATATTACCGGCGGCCCGCGGTCTCTCTCGCATAACTCCGGTACTTTTGGCCTAATAATATAGTCGTAGAAGTATATAACCTTCCTGATGAATGTAGCTCGTATACACATAAAGATTCTTTCGAATCTGACCAAAGATTAACGCATTCAAACAGACAAACTCCTTGGTTTTATTATATTAGTACAGACTAGCAGCACGGTTTTACTTGCGTTACTCCGCTCCTATTGGTCATGATGTATTGAATAAGTATCACTGAAAGAGTTTACAAATCGGACCAGTACTTCCGAATACCAGCGCGTTAAACAAACCAATAAACATAAATCTTTTCATCAACATCACCATCATTATCAGCCCTTATCAGTCCACTGCTGGACATAGGCCTCTGTTAATGAACGCCAAGGCGACCGAACTCCGACTCGGACCCATCTCGGACCGGAAAATCTTTATATTCATGAAATTAGTACCTGCCTATATAATTTTTAGTGAAAGTTTTGTCTCTTTACCCAATCTCTAATTTAAGTAGTTTAGACTCTCAAAAAACGTATTAACCGCGACAGCGTAACCGTGACTTCGACAGTGTTATGTGAGTGAGGGGACTTGTAAGGTCGCGTAACACAGCAAAGATCTAGCTCATATACAACAATGCTAATAAAATTTAATTATATCCGTAGTATTGTTGGGTTTCATGTCCTTGCATTCTGTTTTATTCTCAACTGGCAGCGTCCCGCAATTTTACACTCACTAAGAACTAACTTCAACAGTGTAAAATTTTCATATAGAAGTTTTTAACCCTATCACCGCCGTCGGGGTGGAATGTCAACAAATCCTTTCTTAGCCTTCCCTTCGCTCTCCAAAGAACATGCAAAATTTCAGCTTCTTGCGTTCATTAAGTATCGGCTTTACGTTGTCTGTTCTTCCCTCACAGTAATATACGAAACGTATCTCATCAACTATTTCTGTCTCCGCCAACATATATATGTCTCCGTCAACATATATATGTTGGCGGAGATAGGAACAGTTAAAAAGTTAGTGAGGGAGATATCTCCCTCTTAATTTATATTGGCCTCGTGACGCTATCGTCGCTCATTTACTAGCTCACTCCCAAAGTGAAACGTGCATAAAATTAGCGAGATGCAGTGTCCACCGGGGAACGGCAAGGTACCTTGTCCACATGATACCGCCTCAAAAATGATGGCTTTTCAACTATGTTTCGTGCATTTTGAGAGTTACGCATCTGCATTACCTATGCATTTTTAATAGGCGTTGGTAGTCAGCAAATGGCTCCTATTTCTCGTTTGTCTCACTTAAGGTACCAAGTTAAGTTAACTTTAAGTATATCAAGTTACCTGCATACACGAGTTTGACTTCTGTAGGTTCTGTACTTAGTGACAACGGTATGCAAGATGTGACTGTAAGTGTATCTAATATTCAATTAGCAGGATGTGATTCACGGCATCCAGTTTGCTACTGTTGTCAAATTATTCATTCTTGACCAGTATGGTACGATAATTTTATGATGTTCTTTTTATTGTATACGGGGCCAAACGAGATATCGGAGCCTCTTTGACGACTACCGTCGCTCATAGACATCCGTATTATTGTCATGCAAGCACTCCTTTCCTCATCCCCATTCCCCTCCAATTGGCCAAATAGCAATATGTACGAAAAGTCACAGCAAGGAATATTAAGGTACCTATTAAGCTCTCCAAGTAACCTACCTCGTAGACTGTGGCCTATGGTAGACACCATCGTTTATTCGCCTGAGCTGTAGTGACATTTAAAGGCAACTGATTGTGCGTAGAACATAGGTCCATAGTAAAAAAACAAAGTCACAAAAAATTTCAGTTGCATTACGTAACATATTATTGTTGACGTACACTACAGTTAACTGCTGTTGAAAAACTGCACAACAGTGAGGTCATGGCTTCCAGTCCCGAGCAGGAATAAAGTGGGACTTTTAAATTTTTACTAACAGTCCGAAGTCAGGATGTTGGCGGTGTTACACCACTCCGTTTGATTTCTCTCCGACCGCGTCGGATTGCCGTCCCGTTGGAGAAGCAGATGCGACAATAAGAAGTGTACATTGCACTTGTCTGCGCACACACTTGTGCACTATAATATGTCCTGCGTAGTTGGATAGCCTCTATAGAGATGGCCGCCGAGACCGAAACTCGGCTAGTACGACACTAACTTTGTTAAGTTAGTGTTATGTACACTTAAGAGTACGTAGGTATATTGTTTCTCACGCATAACACCCATATTCCTTTCCTATAATAGGTGGGTGGATGGGGGGAATGGGCATCACACCTGCGTGTCAACAATCCGGATGTTCATAGGCGTCGATGTTCAAAAAGTTCCGATTTCTCGCTGATCCTCTATACTATACAAAATGTAAGTAGATGTGCAAAATTCCAATAATCGATTTGAAATTGTAATCATGTATCACCATGTATCGTTACTTCGTATCAGTTTAAACAAAATAAGCCATTGCAACATTCTGAAAACATACTTGTATTATATATTTTTCTTCATTATATTATCTTTATTTACATTATTTTAGTTGTTTGCTTTTGGTTTGATGTAGTTGTCACCAGTTTTTAAACTCGAAATTCCAATTAAACAACTAGAGGTATATACCGTCCTATATATATATAATCAGTCGGATTATCTAAATCATCGTGTTTCATTACGGTTAGCCATTTTCAAAAACAGCGCCGTTTAGTCTTGTGGCGTTCCTACGGTTAGACCCATTGTCGTAACGAGACGTTCTTCACCATCTCAACGACATATACAATGTTAGTTATTTTAAAAACCAACATTGAAGGGTGTGCTCTTATTGGGCCAACCAAGAATATATTCTTCTTTTTGCCCTCTATGGGCTTTAGGTAACCAAATTTTTATAATAGATTTAATCAAAATTTCACATACAAATACTAGTTATAAACGTCTTACCTATGTCTCTACATTCATCGTGACGTATCAACAATGAAATTTCCTTGTACTTGAACGTGAAACGTCAAAGATCTTCGATTTGCTTCGTGGTTTGAAAACGTATTTCCTCTATAAATGTATATCTAGTGTACTAGACTGCAAATATTTTATCACAATAATCCCTACTTTTAATTTTAGCGATAAAATTAAAAGTAGGGATGATTTAGTGGCAAGTGGCAAGATTTGTACAAGGTGGAAATTTTGCAGTGTAACACTATCTAGACATTGTTAAACCAAAGTCAAATAATATTCGCATGCTCAGAAAGATACATCCTCATTGTAACAAATGAATACTTATACAACAATGGAGTATGAAAATATCGTAAGCATGCCTGGTACCACATATCAAAATACTAGTATGTAGTAATATTTGTTTGTGAAAAAAAACATCCATAATGTAGCCGTTATGGATGGCAATCCTAGTTAGGTCGTGACGTCACACTAGCGGTTTGCGAGCGGATTCAGGGCGGAGCGGTGTCGCAACTGTTGAGCCGCGGACGCCTAGGCGAATAGATTCGGTAAGAAGGTGGATTCCGAACAGGAAATGAATATTTATTAATTTCACAAAAAGAATAACGTTTCTTAATTTGTTTTTAAATATACTCATTAATAAATAATAAATGTATATTAAAGTAATATATTTACTCTAATAATCAGCTACATGTACGGTTAAAATAGTGCTACCGTTAAGTCAAATCTTTCAAATGTATACTAGTAGGTACACATTTTTTTTTGAAGGGACCTAATACTTGTTGGCGGCGCTTGTCCAGCCTCAACAGTTCGACTGACTAGCGAATACTTTTGTGTCTACAGGTTTAGGGAGACGATAAGGGGACATACCACCCTCTTTTCCCGCAGATGGGAAGAGATGTACCGGGTTGATAGTGGGCGTACCCTATAGTAACTATTTTTGGGACCGAAAAGGGGGAAGCGGTCTCCCTCCCCACTCTAGTAGGACGGCGCGCCCACGATGCCGTTCAAATTGCGGTGTCGTGGTTAAGGATAATTGAGCTCGTTTAGTGTTTGGCTTATCTGAGGAGGCCGGCCGCCTCACCTCACCCCCCTCTGACGGGAGGGGTTGATTTGCACTACAAATCAGCAAAAAGCCGTATTCATGATATATTTATTAATATTAGAGACTCTCCCTAAAGTCGCGTTATTTTATCTCTATAAATCTAAGCTCTCAACTTATGGATTCGAACCCGGGCTCGTTTCCGTAATCGGTGTGTGAGTTTGTCATTCTGTCAGTCATATGTGTTATAACTGTGTGACTATACATAAGGTTTCATTGTTCGACCGGAACGACCGGTGTATATACCGACCGACTGGCATTGGTTCTAGCTGGAAAAATGCATTTACGCACCATCCAGCCGATCCAAAGGGGCCTGAAGTGTATGTCGGGCTCAGGTCATGAAGCGATAGCTACTACCGACTAAAAACTGCTATCCGTTAGTTGGTCCTATTGGCATTTTACTGCGGGAGCGTGTCTTGGTGATTCTTAATGTTTCTTTGTTTGTTAGTAGTTACACAATTTTACAGCGGTTTATAAATACACGTACTTTCAAAATTTCAGAATACAGTACCCATAATATTGGCGTAATACATCTGTGACATACGGACGGACAGTAGGACGCACGGATATATCAGGCTCGTTTTTTGCTATTTAGCTACGGAGGATTCCGTAGCTAAATAGCAAAAAACAGCGGAGGACCGCTTCAACACAAAAAAAATCATTTCCAGCCAGCACTCATACACAAGGACACGGCACACTCGCAGATGATTATGATGACACCTGTAGTACGTGTTACTTCCTTGAAAAGGTGTGATCTTTTACTTAGTTGACGAACGCTAACTGACACAAATATTGTCGGACCCATGACCGCTGAGTGTAGCTCCACAAATACGATCAATAATAAAATTGTGGCTCCACGTCGTCTGTAGTCAAAGGTACCTTGTAATAGAATTGTGCGGGCAAATCATGTCACTCAAGTCTCAGGATACACCAGCTATAGTTGGTTGACCGATATTAGTCAGCTACATTTTTATAGCATTTTCTCTTACCGGGCACGGCGCGCTATAATTTCCCATCACTGCTAACACTGTGTCTCCAAGATCGACAGCGGCCACAGCTTGTGACCCTTTCATATCGCAGGGAGCCCGAGGGAATGCTAAAAACTGTACTGGGACCCGTAAAGAATTTAATTATAAGAACATAAGGTGTAGGTTTTTTATATCATATCGACAAACGATTTGCATATGCAGATGGATTTCCCTCCCCGTTTCCCCTCAAGGGATCACCACTCACACTGCACAAAACGCGACATATATATCCGTTTTAACGCGGTATATGTCAAATTTCAATGAGTTTATGCACGAGGTGTTATTACTAAACTAGGTTATCATTCTATTGGCATCGCGTAAAAATCGAGCACGTAAATTTTTTTACGTTCAACACTTTTCGAAGTTCTTGTTCAGCCATTTCACTGCAGCATATTGATTGTAGGGAACACCGTGTGCGACATGAAAGCCATGTGTTGACCGGGGGAATCGACTTTTTTTCATTACGCCCACGATGGAACCCCATAGCGCAGGCTCCACGAGGGTGGGAGGTGGCAAAGTATGCAAGGAAATACAATTCATCTTCCTATTGTCCGACTCCAAATTAATGAATGTTCTTTGTGTACTATGGTTTCACAAAAACAGAAGAGAAATTTAGATTGCTTGTCTGCCTTCCTAAGCAAAATAATACGTCTTTTAAAATATGTTGCAACTTTAAGATTCTAATTTTATTTCGCTTCGCTACGAAAGCTTAAGCAGAAGGCCCTGCTTCAACAAAACTATCTAAGCGCTGCGGTTATATTTATCCCATAGGGACCATATATGTAAATTCCGTAGTAAAATTCGTTTTATATGTGCCAAATTCCAACCAAAACGGTTAAGTAATTTTATGTTAACTTTTTGTGTTTAGGTAAAATATTCTCGTACCAATATTATGTGAAATTTGCCATTAATAATGTTGGTAGGATTCATATGATTATATATTATTATTATTATTATTAATATTATTCATTCATATACTCGTAGACTACTCATAGCACTCGCGGTTTCACCAGCGAAATCCACCCCGCAAAAAGGCAGCCTTAGGGATGGAGTTTCCTAAAATTCGTTCTTAGCAGATATCTATACCTGTCAAATTTCAAGTTTGTAGATATTACGTGTCAAAGTTCCGCCCTACACTGTTGGCCAACACCAACACGCACGCCTAACGCGGTAATTAGGTACCAACCCCCCATGGAAAGCAAGAACCATGGCCCCCTCTCTCTGCAGCTCTGCTATCCCGAGACTGGTAAAGGCGGAGGTTGTGCTAATAATCCCTGGAGGAGGACTCTATATGGTGATTTTTTTCTTCAAGAAAAAGCCGCATAGCAAATGAACTTGGATCAGCCCAGACGGAATGACGCGAAACAAGAAGACGAAAAGACTTTAATGATGACTCCGTGATCAATAGGCTAAAAGCGGGCTGTGATCACCGGATGGACAGAAGCACATCAAAGACTTTAGTGGTCATGGTTAATGAATTCTACACTTCGTCTGATCCCATCCCAATGCCGAAACCCCGAAAACTATCGAACAGCAAAATCTCTTTGAATGTTTTGAATGATTTTTTTAAACAATAAGTTTGTACACGCCAAATCCAATCCAAATGGGTGCGTCCAAGTTCTTTAAGACCCGGAACCAGAAAAGAACTGGAAGACTCTCAGACCCTACTCTCAAACTCATGGGCGAATGAGATGAAATGCTGTTGCAGTCTTCAGTTGACACGAAGAAGTACAGAGAGCTAAACAGACAAGTCTCCAAAGCGTCGCGGACAGGCCTGATAATAGAGCAAAATAAGAACTCTAAGATGTTCGCTAGTGACCTGCCTTTTGACCAGACCCGGCTGATGAAACCGAACCGAACCGAAACCTAAAATAACACCGTAACTTCATCCAAGGTTGGCTGGCCTATGACCAGAAGTGTACGTCATCCGGCTGATTATGATGATGGTGGTGACATGTTATAGTTTCTGAGATTTCGTGATTAATCGGTTAAGTGGTATTACGATTTTATGTAGGTATCATACTCATACACTTATAGTTTTGGCGATAAGAAGGTTTATGTAAAAAAACCGTCTTTAATGGCTGTAATCGAAGAGCCGGTCATTACCTGAAAATTATGACAATACGTCGTATTATGATTCCAAAGGTATAGCAAATTGTACAGGGGGGTGGCTCCTTGTAAGTCCTCTCTTACCAGACCACTCGTTGAGGAGAGGACAAATACAAAAAAAAAATATCATCACATGTGGGTGGCTATAATGTAGAGCTTACAAAAGACAATATTATAGGTTATTTATCAATTGGTCGTAATGAAATGTCTTATTTACTCTGTTATTTTCACAGACGCAAATACAAAGCAACAATAGGCCTATTTCGCTCCATTAATTGTCTCATGACTTATGGTGTCCACTGGCCTGGTGGGGCCCACGAGAATTGCGGGTTTCGAGGAGAACCTCATGACCCGGGTCTGCTCGCGATGGGCAGCTATCCCCTCGGTGATGGGGCAACCCACTGATGGTGGTGGGTTGTTACGCACCTAGGTGCTTAAGGCCGTATGGCCTGAAGTTGGGATTCCGACCGCGGCCTACTGGCCTGCAGGTGTGGTGGGAAGTGTGGTGTGATGATGTCCAATTGTGGTGCGGGTTATGACTGAGTGAATGATCCTCGTCCTGATTGTCGCGATCACGACATTCTGGACGTAGAGGCCGGCTCCTGTGATTATTCACAAGGATATGCTCTGCTGAGCTTGCAGGCGCTTCCTCTGGCTCGAGGAGGTGAGCGCATACC
>JAFELO010001778.1:9052-27982 GCA_017140195.1 Eumaeus atala
TGCGACTGATAAAGTAAAGGCTCACAATACATCATAATTTGTCCACATTCGTCTCCGATCGATAGTTAAACAACAAAAACTTCAACTAGCTGAGACTGATAACGTAGTGTCTAAGTAGCACAATTTCCGATACATTGTCCATTATGTTTTATTAAGAGTTAGGTAGTGCCATACTGCATTGCATCCGAATTGGTAGGGCATGACCTTAACTGATCATGAAATCGCAGTCAACTGACTTCTAATTTGTCTCGTTTCGTGGAAGTTGTGAGTTTCCGGTGTCCCATTAGAGGGGAAGGAGGAGGAGAAAAGGCTATATGCGTTGTTGTTTACTCAATATCAAAATTATCCGATTGCTCACTTGCCCCCTTTTCAACATTTAAAATTTTGTGAATAAGAAAAGAACTTTCCAATCCAAGGAAGGCTTTATATTATGTCACCCTTCCGGGACCCAGCTTCCTCACGGGTGAAGCCGGGGGAATAAGTAAACAAGTTGCAAACTGCGGTGTAAACTCAGCGATTTGTTATTATCCATACGATGTCACGTAACGGCTGAGACTCAACTCGTTTGACAGACACCAGATCTTATTGACTCTTAATTTTATTTCATATCATTAACTAGCGGTGCCCGCGGTATCAGTTACATATCCCAAAGGAATCGTTCATTTTTGTGGCTTGCAAAGTACTTTTTGTGTTATTCCAGATTATAATACGTTTGTGCCAAATAACATCCGAATTAATTAAGTATTTTTACGGTCTCCCGGAGATTCTTTTCAGTTTTTTTGACTGCTCTGCAGCCAGGGGACCCGGTCCCCTCGGCCAATATAATGATAGGTATTTTAGCTGATCTTAGGAGGGGGTCTCCTATCGATCACAATTTCACCTAGACCGTCACCCGACGTCTCGTCTCTTATAGTAACCGAAGAACACTAAAAAAAAATACTTGTATACCTAACGTTTAACAAGCACATGTTTTACTTTTTGACGAAAAAATAAGCTAAGGCGACTTCGACGGAATATAGCACTGATGTAGAGAAAACTGGAGTAACAATGACTATTTTTATTTTCAAAAGAAATGAATGGAATGCATTTACTTTTATAATGTTTGACACATTAAAGGGAAATTCATTTTTTGATTATATAATATGGGATAACTTTAATTGAATGAAACTGCGGACACAACGGTGGCCAGTAAGATGATGATATATTTAAGAATTGTCGATATTACTATAATTACAACACTTTGTTTTTATTTAACATCAGTAATGCATTGTGGCCGCTGCAACACTGATCTGCAATGTTACCACTCTAAATAGAATGTCATTCGAGTAAATTTCGAATTCGAGTTAAGTTAAGGAAGAGGTACGCTGCATTGAAGCCGAATTGGGCCACACAATTGGGAAGGTACCGTTCACTCACATGACATCGATGTGTATCCATGCGGTTTGTGAGGAGACGATTTCCTCACAAACGCGGATGTCTATGGGCGTCGGTAGTTGTCAAAATGCTCAGGTAAAAGAGAAATCCTCTTTTGCCAACCTATACTATTTATAAAATAAAATAATTATTGATCTATATAATATATGCTTTTACGTACTGTTATCTGGGGATGGCACCCGGTAGAATGTGGTTTGTGGGATTCACGTTTTAAGGGCCGGAGACAATAAAAATGAAAGAGTAGCAGAAAATTACACGTTACCTTGTTAGAAACAAGGTAACGCGTAATTTTCTGTTGGCTTCCAAGTATTATTATTATTGTGCAAAAAATTCACGTTTCAGCCACTATTTGGCGTTGACTGTCTAGACGCAGGCATTAATGCGAGAGGAGGGATGTAGGTAGCGGGGTAGATGTGGAGGAGAGAAATTTGTATGAGAGAGATCGTGCATATTGAAGCTGTGTCAATAGTTTTAATTAGTTCCAATCAACTGCTCGAAATTATTTTTCGAGCGAAAAATGTTAATCGTACAAAGGTGACAAGATAACACTTGGCGCAAAAATTAGGTCGTTTGGCCTGCGCCTCGCCCGGCAGACTAATAAGATTGTTACAGACTACACATTGCATTTCACGTGTTTCTCATCCAGTTGCTGTACACGAGATTAATTCTGGTGTCAATACGGACTGTAATTCCGAAAATCACTGCTCCGTGAAGACATGACAAAGGACTCCGTGAAGGTATGGACTACCATATTGAAGAGATGTTAACTGCGATGCGCTACTGAATTCCAGTTTGTTAATAAAATACATAAAATTACGACGAAAATGTAACATTTGGTTAAAACAAATAGCCGATTTTGGACCTAAGTAGCTTAGGTTCCTTTTTTTGCTTTACATGAATATCCCTAAGTGATACATATAACTTGGAGTCATAAATATTCACAATAACAGAAACAAAAAAGTAAAATCGAATTAAAAGAAAAACTGAGAAAAGACCTGGCAGGAGAAAGTATATAAAAATCTGGATTGTAACTGTTGTGAAACTTCATGACATTTTAAGGCTTTTATTGCTACGACATTCGCAAGCCGCGGCGCGTTCTCACAGCCGTCTGTCTAGTGCATTCCGAGACAAACCTTCATATTAGAAACCACCCAAAAAAATATTGTTTTTCACATGATATGAAGCTTAGCCTTTAAAAAAAGTAAGTAGTAAGTATAAGTTAAGGTTTTTTGTCAAGTGTCGCTGAGTTTGTTTCTCCGGTTATTCTCGGGACAGGGTTACAGTTGATCCGGTGGTAGATTTTTTAACTGACGTTCCAAATTTAATTTTTGTAATGCTATTTTGAATATAAACATGTTGTGATCGATTCTATGAAAACTTACAGAACTGATTTTCATGTGTTTGTCACCAATGGATAGAGCCATTCCCGAGGAAGATTTTAATGTTTAATTTGTTTTGGTAGAAAATATTCTATCTCAAGGGCGAAGCCGGGGCGGATCGCTAGTTATTGTAGAAGTAATGTCATCTAATATGACACATGGGAGCTAATTACAATTGCTACAGATTGAAAATATTTGAAAGATGTGCCAAATAAAGTGTAAAATATGTAACGCACTTTTGGATTATCCAAACTATTTTCAATCTACTACATTTATATCAAGTTCAAGAAATTAAGCCCTCTGACAGAAGGATGGACAGGCAGCGGAAGTAGTAGACTTATTAACTTTCATGAAAAAGTTTCATCATTTTAAAATTTGCGAGTTTTATGCAATTGAAAATTGACAAGAAATTATCAAAATCTAGTCATGTAACGATTAGCGATGCGGACGGCACTGGAAGAGACTAAATTTTCACTCGTTGCTACTTGAACGCCGACAAAGAATTCAAATAGTGTCGCAACTTTTTCAGCTAACTTAATAATCTCATCTTCAATGTACAGGTGAGGACGCCATGACACCTGACAATTTGACCGAGGCTTATGTTCTTCACAATGTTTATAATGCCATGTCAACTTCATCACTATATTTTTTACCAACTTTTGCTAATGAGGACCTTAACAACAATATGTGTAATATCATCATCATTATCAGCCCTTATCGGTCCACTGCTGGGCATATGCCCTTTTCAATGGACACCATGACGACCTATCTCCTGCTACTAGCATCCAGCCCGGCAACTGCACGGTGATCGTGTTCTCAGCTGGTGAACGGTCGACTAACACTTAGTTTTCCGGTCCAGAACCTTATGGTCCATCTGCAATATGTTCTTCTGAGTGTGTGACCAGCGCATTGCCACTTAAGTGAGATATTCTTCGCTCGATATCGGATACTTCGGCTCTCTGCCATAAGATTTCATTGCGAATTCTATCGGATAAAGAAACACCCAAAATAGCAGGTTCACTACGCCGTTTAGCTACCGCAAACTAACGGACCAGTCTTAAATTAAGAGGCCATGTTTCGGCCCCATAGGTCATCACGTGGAGAACGCATTGGTTGAAGACTTTTGTCTTCAAGCTCTGCGGTGTAGGCGACGTGAGAATGTGACGAAGCTTCCGGAATGACGCCCAACACAACTGAATCCTTCTACCGGCTTCCTTCTCGAAGTTATGTCTGCCTAATTGCAGTTGTTTCCCGAGGTACTATTCGTCTGCCACTTCGAGAATAGTTTGACGTTGACCGGCCTGTGGAGAACGTGTTCGTTTAACATGATTTTTGTCTTGCCCCAGTTCATCCTAAGGACAATACATCGGGAGCATTCATTTAGGCTGTGAAACATTGCCTACAAGCTCTCCAAGGATTCGGCCAACATGTCGATATCGTCAGCAAAAGGAAGATATGAAAGGTACTCGCCGAGAATATTTATGCAGCATTCTGCCCAGTTAAAAATCTTAAAGACCTCCTCCAAATCATTAGTTAGTAATCTTAAAGGCGTCCTCCAAATCATTAGCGAACAGTTTCGAGGATATAACATCCCTCTGTCGCACTCCTCGATGCAATTGGATTGGCCTTGCTTGACCTCCCTGAATCAGAACGGTCATAATAGCAGCACACACAATGCTCTCAGTACTTCAACGTGTCGCTAATCGATCTGACATCGCTAAAGCTTCCAGAGCACCTCTGGTTTCGAGGTATAACATACAAATATTTATATTTTCACACTAACGTTCTCAGAAAGGAATTTCTTTTGGAAATCTATAGATTAATAATATAATAAGTATTCTGACTGGCAGATCGACGCACACTCGAAATTACAACACCGAACAAAGTTAAAATTGGACACTTTGACTTAGGTGCCCACTGAGAAAAGATTTTCAAATTTCGTCCCTAAGGGAACTAATTGTACCTTTTGAACGTTAACATCTGTTCTATCGTTTTTGAAAATTATATTATTAAGTGTGTGAAATAAGGGTAGGACGATTATTGAAATAATATAAACTTAGACAGGGTGAGACCGCAGGTAGTGTTTATCGATAAACCGCAGGGAGCCACCACGCCCCGAGGTTTCCCATATATAGTATTGTATGGAATATACTAATATAATTATAAGCCTATCTAATATATTTCTGCGTAGTAATCATTCACTAATTACAAATTGATTTTGCGGATCCAAAAATATACTTGAATACTTTGCCCTTGGAACATTAATAGACTAAGTAAATGTTACATTTCACGTCTAACGAAAAATATATCAAAGCATCACTTGTTATATTTTTCCTGGGGATAAGACATTTTCCCGCTATAAGAAATCTCTTAATAATCTTAATTAATCCTACAATTTATTACTTCCCCAATTTATCCTATATTTAACTATTTAAGCAGCGCACGCGAAGTAATGCGATTTTGAGACGATTTTTCCACGTTTGGTACACATAATCATTTATTTTTTGCACGTTTGGAATTTTTTTTAATACATGAAGCCCACGCTAGTTCCTGATAATATGTACCTTTCTCTGATCATCTTAGTTTTGGAGACTATTCGAACAAACAAGGAAATCTTGGAATTCACTTTGTAATATTAGTATACATATTATGACGGGTAGATAATCCTCATTGAAAATGTAATCCCTGCGCGCGTTACAAACAGTAAGAGACTAAAATAAATGGACAAAATTAGTTTCGATTTCGCATCTTTTAAGTGCGGACTTGTGAATATAGCATAGTTTTACTTAGTAGAAGAAGGCATCTACTAATTTATTCATTGTAAGTGGAATGATGATGCTGTGGTACTGAAAAAAACTATATCACAAATACGTGGCGAACCTGAAGTACGAAATGTGTCAGGTATTCTGAATTTGTCAGGTAGTCTGAAAGTGTCAGGACGTCTATTAACTCGAACATATTGTGGGACATAGGGCAGGTACCCTCTGTTCCGGACCCTGGACTCTCATAGTGCTCGTGGAACGTATTGTGTCGGCTAACGAACTTGTTTGTTAAACGATAACTGACAACACGACAGGCGCGTGATAGACTGAGAGTTCGTGCCGGTTTCACTGGTTTTAATTGTAGTCATGAATACCCTATTGCAAAGATGAACATGAAATAAATTACGAATTTAGGTGTCATAGGTTCCGTATAGAAGAAACTGACAAGTTAAGTCTTAGAAGTCTTGGTTGACGTTTCGAGCGGTCCTTCCGATTAGTATAATTAAACAAAAAACAAAATAACACACACAATAACAGGTCCCTTCGTTTAAGGATAGAATACAAATTGATTATAGAAAAAAAAATAATGTGCACAAAACATATTACAAAAATAAATTCCATACTATTATTACCTTTTTGCAGTTTCTCGCAAAATTACACATATAAGCTCAATTACATTTCTATTCATATCATATCGCTAAGGCCCAGCAAGAAGATAGTTAGTAGTTATAGATAGTTACTTCTAATCTTCCGCTACCAACTTGTTTAGTCTTGTCTGACATAACACTCATGCTCGGTTCATATCTGCTCGAGCTCTTAGTGATGCAGACTCTTCAACTTCTGTTATGATAAACATCAACATAATTATCATCACTAATCAGAATGTAATACAAGCCCAAATTGCATCCTCGTTAAATCTCAATATTCTCTGATCATTCACTGTCTGACATAATACTCATGCTCGGCTCTTTTCTGTAGGTCATCATGTTTTCATCGGGGTCTTAGTGATGCAGACTCTTCTTCTTCTATTATGATAAACATCAACATAATTGTCATCACTAATCATTATGTAATACAAGTCAAAATGTGCCCCTCAGTAAATCTCAATATCCTTTGATCTCTCATTGTCCGATATAATACTCATGCGCATCTCTTTTCTGCTAAGTTGTGCAGACAGACGATATCGCTTCCAACAATAACATCAATAATGAACCATTATTACATAAGTCATCATCATCATCATTAATAAATTCGTTTCTAAATCGCCATTGTGATTAACATAGTACTTAAGAGTAAAACACAGGTGGATACATGATTGGTTTTACGGATAATTCATCTCTGTCTCTACAATTTACATTATTTGTAATTATAAAAACGATAGTATATAATAAAAATACAGTATTTATAAAAGTACTGTACTGCAAATTACAACAATATATTTAATTAGTATAAAATATTATGGTAAATTTACGTTTTCATTCCACATCACTGCCATCGCTAGATGAATGATCAGGAGCACCAAACTCATACATATAATTTTATCGACTGGTGCTACATTTTCATAAGGTCCACCTTTTTTTTCGACAGATGCTACATTTTCATAAGGTCCACCTTTTTTTTTCGACTGATGCTACATTTTCATAAGGTCCACCTTTTTTTTCGACTGATGCTACATTTTCATAAGGTCCACCTTTTTTTCGACTGATGCTACATTTTCATAAGGTCCACCTTTTTTTTCGACTGATGCTACATTTTCATAAGGTCCACCTTTTTTTTTGTAAACTGCGTGTTTACAAAGAGGTAACGCTCGTTGGGAAGTACATCTCTGATTCGATATGGCCCCTGGCACATAGATTCTAACTTTTTCGATTTGCCTCTTCCTCCTACTATATTCCTACTTACTCTTACTAAGACACCTGCTTTATATTCGGTAGCTGGTTTGCGGTGCTTGTCAAACCGCCGTTTATTTCTTTTCCTGATTCCGTTTTGTTCGTTCACATGCGTCGTCGCTTATATTTATTACATCTCTTTCTTTCGCACGAGCGCTTATCTCTTCCAAAACGTCATTCTATAGGCCATCCGAAGGATTTCCTATCCTACGACCAAATAGTTGTTCACTAGTGGTCCTCTTAGTAATATCATGTACTGCGGTATTTATACCTAGCTGTACATCCGGTAAACAAATATCCCAAGCGTCGTCACCTTTGACATGAGTGATACTACCTAGCGATGCCAAGATTGTGTGCTCACACAGTTCAACCTGCCCATTTGCGCGTGGGGATGCAACAGCATTACGTATGTATGTGTTTGACTCCCACGGATTGTATAAATTCTTTAAAATCTTTTACTAGTGAAGCCAGTTCCCCGATCAGTAATTAAGCGCCATGGGGCCAATCAAACTAAAGTAAAGTTTAAAAGCTTTACAGCTTTTAAAACGTGCTTTAGTTTGATTTTGGTACTACGCATAGTTGAGAGATACACATATTTGGTGAAGGCGTCTATGATGACAAGGATATATGTATTACCACGCTTGGTTTTCAGGAATGGGCCCAGATGATCAGCGTGTAGTGTGTACAGTGGAACATCCGTTTTTGAGATTGGATACAATAATCCTTCTTTAGCGCCAGATGGTATCTTATGATGGGCACACTCTAAAAATGCCATGTCATGTTTCCTGACAAACTTTCTCATTTTTGGAAACCAGAATAAGGTCTTAGTTCTTTGTAAGGTCCCTTCAAGGCTAAAATGACCAACATCACCGTGGTTGGCTTTAAGTGCTTGCCATCGCACTCCTCTCGGCACTAGCCATCTTATTACCAAACACACGGAATACCTGACCGTTTGTAACTTGATATTCTTTGTGTATTGCAGCTATTTTAGATGTTTCGAGATCCTGTAGTATGTCCCTTTTAACCTCATCGTCTGCTGATTGCACTGTTGCAATCCAGTTGTCCACTTTCACTGAAAGTATATCTGGCACATGTGTTGGTTCTCTACTTAAAGCATCCACGTGTGCCATTTTCTCACCCGGTCGGTATTCAGTGTTACAATCATATTCCAAAAACTGTATCCACTATCGTGAGATACGAGGAACTAAATCTCGTTTGGTGAAAATAGCCCGCAGAGCATTGCAGTCCGATAGTAAGTTCGATATTTGCTCAGGGCGCTAATGACTACGAGCTTTTCCAGCTCAAATGAATGTAGCTTTTGCTCATTGGCACTGGTTTGACGACTATAATATGACAGATCTCCATGGATTAGTCCCAGTCCTCTCAAGTGAAATGCCACCTAGTCCGAACTTACTTGCATCTGTGTGCATCGGTGGTTTCTGCATCGTGATTGTACAATGCGAGCACCGGTCGCTGGGTAAGTACCCCTTTCAATGTATCAAAAGAATTTTGCTGAAATTCTGTCCATTGCCAAGGAGTATCCTTCTTGAGCAGATCTGTCAAGGGCCTGGCTATAAGTGCAAATCCTTTCACAAATCGTATGAAAAAATCGGCTAAACAAAGAAACCTTCGAACATCGCTCTGACTTTTCGGAATGGGAAACTTAGTCACTGCCAGAATTGAAACAAGACATGCTTTGACAGAAGAATCTGACAACGTTTACATTTTTAACCTGAAAATTTTTTCAGGTCCTTGGTTTATGCTCAGAACATCCAAAAAATTTTTTTGTGTCACGACGCTTGTCCTAGATATAAGAGAACCTAACTTGAAGGGACGTGATTGCAGGCCGAAAATTTGAATTAATACCTGACTTACACAATTGTTCATTTTATATTCACCTCTAAATGAAGTACTTAGGCAGAGATTACCACTGTATTTTATTTCGGAACTAACTACAATTACTTTTAGCTTACCGATCTCAATACTAATAACGTTCACAGAAATCAGGGCCAATTTGACCACCTCATCTAACTCTACCCTTTCAAAAGGCACATCAGATGAAGTTTTAACAGTCTTTAGCCCGGGGCGTTCTGTAAAACTATGACCCGGAGAGATAGGTACATTAATAAGTGAGTAGTCAACGAGAAATACTTCCACTTGCTTCTCCTTCACGTTTTTTACCTCAATGCAAAACAGGAGCTTTACAATAGGTGGATAGGGCATGTTACCTAGTCCTCTCAACATTGGTCCCTGTACAATGTCCCAGAAAAGTTTCAATTTACGTGTATCGTCGTCATGTATGAGCGTAGCCTGACTACCTATTTATATTTATTTATATATATATATATATATATATATATATATATACACATATATACATATATATCATTTACTTTCACAACAATTCTATATTCATTGTCCTCAATTGAGTACATTTTTAGTTTTATTTTGAGTATTACTAGATTGAAAATTACAATTATTTTTTGTACTAAACGAACTAGCCCTTTTTTTTGGCAATCCTCAGAGTTATGACCTAAGAAATTATAATTCGTACATTTGTTAATGAGCTTGCGACACTGCCAGTTCCTGTGTCCAGTTTCATTGCAATTGAAACAGGTCACATTACCCTTTGAACGTCTCATCGCGTTGTTAAATATTTGGGATAAATTAGTTGAATGTGGAATTGTGACAGCGGAACGCGGATTTTTCTATTTTGCGTCACGCTAGACTCAAAAGTAATACGAGATCGTATTTGATAATTTTTAACGGTTTCAAAGAATTCTAAAGTTTCTTCAGGTTTTTCGAACTTCCCGGCTTGAGAGCTTAGACGGACACTCTTATCCTCTATCCCAAATATGATACAATCTACAGTCTGCCTTCCAAATATTTTGCAACGGTTGAGTAAATTAATCTTAGAAAAATAATATGATTCAACAGACGCAATGAACCGTTTGTCATTCCAGTTAATCTCTGCACACTCGTCTACTTTATTTAACCAAATATCGATAATTTGGTACTTAGACAGTGGATCAAACTCTGGAATAACGTTATTTAATGAAGACGAAAGGAATGATTCATGGTCCCTGCCCTTAAAACATTTTGCATACTCTTAAAAAAAAATCATTACAATTAGAATATGTAGATCTCTTACGTTCCGGGCTTCTACGCGGACTGGGATCGTCGCGCACCAGTTGTTGGTGTTGGCTCATGTTATGTTGTTCCTTTCGCTTTAACAACTCGCATTCCAGAAGTCGGGTGTATGTCTTTATTATTCAATTGTTCACGCCCAAAGTTTTGCGCATGACTATCACTCTGTCGAGAGCGGCTACGTCTTGGTCGCCTACTCCGCCCCCCGTCATCGCGTACACTGCGACTGGTGCGGCTTGGACTTGACGTTCACTCTCAAAAGCTATCGGACTTCGATCATCCGATCGAAGGCGAGTTGACGACCGAGAGAGCGTCCCTCGTGTGCGACGACCAACTTCTTCACGATCGCTTTTTTTCATCTGGAACTTAGCGTGTGGACGTGGAGGGACAAAAATGGTATATATTTGCAGTAATGCCATTTCTGAGCTAAAACGCTTGTTTTTAATTCAATTTAATTCACTTTTTATACAAAGCACCAGTTGCACAGCTCGTTGACCGTCCTCGACGACGACTCCACAATGAAAGCCTGCCCGACTGTTTTTCACCTATAGTGACGCAACACAACAGGAACGAAGTAGAGATGTGATACAATTGCAAATGAATGTAACATATGTAAATATAAAATTAATGTAAAAAATTACAAACAAAATTAATGTAAAAATTTACAATCGATGGTGATGTGTTGGTGAAGTACTACTTCAAGTCGGTGACACCGGGCTTAGTATGTATATTTCATAAAATTATTATTTTCATTATTCACTTTTTGTTTTCTGATTATTGATAGACTAGTTGTGCCCCGCGGTTTCACTAGCGTATAATTTGGAAGAAATCACTTAATAGACTCAATCAAACTTCTAAAATAAAAGTAGCCTAAGTTACTCCTTCATACGTCACTATCTGCCAGTGGAAGTCCCGCCAACATCTCTAGCCCTTTAACAGATTAACAGGAATAAACAGATAAGCAGACAGACAAAAATTAAAAAAGTTCATGTTTTGGTAAATGTATCGAGTATACATCCATATGTATTAGTAAAAAGTGGCTATTCTAACCCATTCCCAGTCCCGACAAAAAACAAATAGTTAAACAATCGAAATGATGTTAAATGAATCATGGGACAGGGAACCTGTCAATGTTACAAGCAAGCATTAAAATTTTCTTTATTTGCATAGATATTTCTATAGATGGTTAAATTAGTAGGAAACGATTGACGGTAAAATGGATGCGTAATATCATTTTGAATAGTAGACGAAAGTGCTGGAATGAGAGTGACAATGGCAACCAATAGACACTTATTGTCCCCTTCATGATCTTCGATACAGAATCTTAATTTTATAGAATTTATTAATATAAATCGTAAAGTATATTGCAGAGCCATATACATCCTACTATAATAGATACTCAATACAAAGAACATTATTAGTGCTGTTTAGTGCGTGTGACCGAACTTCGGTAACAGACAATACTAATTGTAATAGAATAATAACTATTATTTACTGTCAGAAAATTATTTTTGATGAAAATTTGTCTGTAGGTATAAAGTGTTAAAGTGTGTACAAATACTTTTGCAATCGCTGTTCGCGCGTTTAATCGCACAGGACGGTAATCCCACGCGGTTGGAGCGACATCACGTGCAGGATAGGGGGTATTACGTGCACAGGGAGACACCTGGATGCAGCTGCCTATATGTATTTTACAGTAAACGCCCATAAAAAAACTTTGTGGATAATATTCAACCAAGATCCTTACGGTTTAGTGAGCAGCTACTTTGGGCTTGAGCTTTAACGACAGAGGTGGGATACTCGGATAGCCGGATCAATCGCGAAGGCGTTAAAAATGTTTACTGCATCAGTTCGCGTTGTGCTAGCAAAGCTTAGGTCTTCACCGCCTCCCCACCATGGTTGAAGCCTTGTCGTGGCGGTGGGGCTTAGTAGCCTGGGGTGAACCCAGGCGAAGCCAACTGAACCAAGGGGGATCTTTGCACCCCTCTTATAAGAAGAGGGGGCTTCAAGATCAGGAGGAATCGTTCTCGGTACCCCTCTTATAAGAAGAGGGGACCTAAGAGCAACAGGAGGTGGCGCTTCTGCGCACGGGGCAAGGGGCGAGGATGGGAACCTCACCCCATTGCACTGTCCCAAAATCGGTGGGGTTGTCCTGTGCCATCATGCCATTTGTGTATCGAGGTGCCCTGATGATTGTTGTTCCTGGGCACCTCACCAAGGGCGGCACTGATGGCACTCGCGGTGATCTTTGTGGGTATTCGGCACTGTCATGTGCCGCGAGTCCCACACACCACTGGACCCCACCCAGGGCCAGTGAAGGCGCGTAAATGCGTTTTCTCGCGTCAAAAAAAAAAGTCTTCACCACCTAATTTTGAGAAACAGTGTGGTATATAGAAAGCTTGATATCATTATAATACGACTGGCTATGCGTTTACATACTTAAGAACTCATGTACCTATTTTTATACTCTAAGTACAGAAGTAGTAAAATTCAACGTAAATTTATCCCGTTATTTCACCCCCAGAGAGGTTGAATTTCTGAAATCCTTTCTTAGTGCTCACTTACATCATGATACCTTGCACTAAATTTCCAGATATAGTAGTATAGTTTCTTCTACGCGATTATATACGAGTCAGGCAGGTTAGTTATTTATAAATATTGGAAGTGGTAGTGCGTGCTGCATTGCAGCCAAATTATGCCGGGACGATCAGGGAGTTGATTACATGATAATGCCGTTGATAGCTATGCTGTCGCCTTTTGTATGCGTTTGTGACTATTCGGTAACACGGACCTATGACGCAGTCTATCATACAGTCAATTGATTTTTAGTTCATTTTATACGAAACTAGCAAACTACACGGCCCACATGCGTATTTAAAAACAAAAGTTTAAAAAGCATAGATTTTAATGCCCTCCACACTTATATTACTTAACCTACCCTTGAGAAAAATGCAACCTCCGCGATATAGGGATTTTTTTGGTGATAAAGTCACACGTTACATTATCCAAATTCTACGTAACCACAGACATACTAAAACATCACATATAAAATGCGAGTAGTTATAGTGATGATCCGTTTCCTTTATCTAGTATGTATCTGTTTTAAAACACATGTTCTGTTCGCTTCTGGTCATTTTCTCATCCCGTTGGTGAAGGTCAGCTATGATACGCTTCCTCTATTCACTTGTGTATGTATCTCACAGATATCGACAGCGGCGTAACTCACAGGATAGACGCATCGAATATATAATTGTCTATATTTTAACGGCACAGAACATAATATTTTTGTTTCAAAACGGACATTGCCCACCACTCTATCCCGCAACTGCTACTCCTGTGTCGACAGGATCTATAGCGGTTGCTACTTATGCCAGTTTGATGAAATCATTTAAGGGGCCGAGGTCTTCCTGTACAGCGAATTTAATCAAAAGATGTGTAGGAAAATATCACAGTATTTGTCCTTCACCATAGCGAAAGGAGCGCAAGATTCCAAGGGTTTATATGATAAATCCAAGGAAAAGCGATAGCTGCCAGGCGAATAGCTATATCCAGCAATCACAACCGGTTGTGCCGGTCCGATTCGTGCTGTGATGTACCAATGGGGATACCTTTTACACAATCCTTCATATTTAAGTAGGTCGTTCAATGTATACCTGGTATCGTCTTGGAAACAAAAAATAACCCAATATTTTTATTTTTAATATAGTCCTCCATTACTCATACATTTGTAACAGCCCGATATTAATTTGTTAATTCCCTGTAAAAAATAGGTTTCCTCCTCATGCTCATTTATTGCTGCCTTCAGCTCTTCATCGTCATTAAATCGTTACCACGAAGATATTTTCTTAAATTTTGAAACCAATAGTAGTGAAATACTATTGGTTTTCAATACTATTGCTGCTGAGTCTGGACTATAGGCTGGGTGGTTGATCTCTTCAACGCCACATTTGCGAATTGCAGGCTTGGAGGCACACGTCTTGTGGACCGGAGCGCTGTTGCGGAGAAGCAACACACACACGACCAACTTTTCCCCGTTTATTTTCGTTAATTCCTTCCCTAAATTAATAAAGTGGAAGCGTAGAATTTTGCGTTTATGATTTCACCTTTATTTAAATATTCAACTAGCAAAATTCCGCTTGAGTCCCAAAACACCGTGGCAATTACCTTTCCAACAGATGGAGAGGCTTTAAATTTCTTTGGAGGGAGGGTCTGTACACTTTGTGTGGCCATTGCATGACGTCCTCTTTACATTCAGGGTCATAGTTGAATCCACAATTATGCCGAATAAATTCGAAGGATTTTCACCACGGAGCCTCAAAAAGTCCGTATGACACACGGCTTGCCCCTGCTTCTGCGGCGCTGTGAGCATTCGCGGGGCTCACCTTACATTGACTTTTGAAAGCTTAAGAAGTTACGAAGTGTGTATGATACCGATACAAAGGTTTACCATCTCCGCAATAATTTTAACTTTCGTTTGGGTATCTACAAGTATTTTCTTACATTTTCATCCGATAAAGCAGTAAGCGGGCTGCCCGTGCGAACCTTTACACCTTTTGAAATCCCTAGAACACTTTTGAACTATAGAAAGTAAAGTTTCAGATTCTTAATGTTAATTGTTTTCTTAATGTTTTTTTTTTTAAGTTTTTCCTTCTTTAGTTAGGAATTTTATCACTGTGAGGTTCTCAATTTTCTTCAACATTGTCGCTCCAGTCACTTCGCTTGTCGTTAACGGAGAATAATTAATAAACTACTCTCAGATAGTGTCATTAACGGAACAATTGGTCTAAATACGAATGTAATGAGAATACATTGAACACCCTTCGTAACTAGCAATACTTTATATTTAACTGACAAAATTCCATATTATAAACTTCATCCTCTCTGAGCTTGAATTTCTAAAAATCGTTTCTTAGTGCTCACTTACATCATGTAAGGAACTTTCGTTCTAAATTTCAAGTTGCTAGGTACAGTAATTTCGGCTGTGCATTGTCTATTAGTTAGTATATCAGTCACTCAGAAATGTGAGTTTTATATACAGGGTGTCCCAAAAATTACAAGAAGAAGAAGAGACACAGGAAGTAGGTCATTATTAGATGTACGGAACCAGCCTAACTTGACCCCAGTAAAAATTGCGTGGTTTTCGAGATAGTGTCAATTTACTACTTTTTCGAATTTTTCACGGTTTTAAAACGTTCTGTGGCAGAATTTGCTTACTTAAATATCCTTTATGCATGTTTTTATTATTTGTCACAAATAGTTAATTAACATGATTTGTTTTGTCGATAGCAAACGTAAAATAAAAAAAATATTGGATAAACCTTGAATTTATTTATCAGCGAAACATTGATTTCATCTTTGACAGCCTACCCTGAAAAAAAAAAATACTAGAAACTAATTGAGCAAACAATTTCGAAAACATGTGTTTTATGATTAAAATGGCATATGATACATATATCCTTATACAAAAACAGGAATTCATTTCACTTTTTCAAGATCCCATCAGTCTTTACGCTCAGAAGCCACAGTTGTCAGTTATCTACATATCATCTTGGTGACCTGTCCTTTTTTGCTATTAGCCCAATGTACAAGAGCGAAATAAGAATAAAGGGATATCGGATTTGAAGGACATGGTTGCCAATACAGTGGTACATGTGTGGGTTTCTACCTGGAATTATCGCTTGCTTACTTTATCAAAAGAAAGGTGCATTGCGTCTGCTTTTTCGTTTAAATGTAGCGCTGCAAACGGGCAATACAAACAATTCATGGTGCGTTCTGTGCGGTACAAGTGTCCTCTGCATCTCTGTATTCGTGTGTCCTTAAATTAACTAACTTGGTTTTTCTTTGGACTCTGATTACTTTTTCATTTGGACTGTTTGTTGAACGAAACGACGACAGGTTCTCTAACGGGCACTGTTTTTGCATTTGCAATCAGCACAAAGAATTTTGAAGCGATTCAGTTTCACCAATGTCAGCTCTTCGGACACTCTTCTGCGCACTACCACCGGGAAATTAGGTGCGTCCGCTGCGGTGGGGTCCATGCAATCGGGGATTGCCCGCTGCCGAAAGGAGCCACCCCGACCTGCGCCAATTGCAAGGGCCCGCACACCGCCAATGACCGAACGTCGAACGGACGTCTCACGAGGCCAAAGACCACCATCACTCTACTTCTAGACACCGCAGGCGCGAAACACTACGGAGCGCAGGCTCGCGCTGAGGTGCTCGCATCACATCTACACATGCAGTTTTCACCACACCCAGCGGCGCCGTCGTTCCCAGAGCATCACGAGCAGGTGGAGTGTCGCATTCGAGAGCTCCTCCAGAGCCCGACTCCGCCACTCAGCGGGAAGGATTTCATTTCCCCCTCTGGGCTGCGAAAAGTCGCACTTCGCCTCTCGAGGCGCAAAGCTCCAGGCCCCGATAATATCCCCCCCACAGCGCTGGTAATGAGCCTAGGCGAACAGCCGTGGCTCTCACACAGATCGCAAATGACATTATCCGGACTCCGGACCGGCTCACTTTCCGGAGACCTGGAAAGAGGGGAGGGTTATCGTTCTGCCGAAGTCGGGCAAGCCCCGAAGCCTGCCCGGAAGCTACCGGCCGATAACGCTGCTGTCCCACATCGCCAAGTTGTTCGAGAGGCTTCTGCTTCGGAGGCTGAAGCTGTACATTCCCATAAGGGATGAAATCCGTATTCTTATTCATGGTTGCTGTAAAGCTTCTGAAATGTCGGCCTAGTTAAATAAATAAACAAACCGCGATGAAATCCATATTCTAATTCATGGTTGCTGTAAAGGTTCTGAAAAGTGGAACTAGTTACGTAATTAAACAAACCGCGATAAAATCCATATTCTTATTCATGTTTGCTGTAAAACTTCTGAAACGTTAAAGCTAGTTAAATAATTAAGGCTAGGCTAATTCATGGTTGCTGTAAAGCTTCTGAAACGTCGGGCTAGTTACGTAATTAAACAAACCGCGATAAAATCCGTAAAAGTAGTTTAATTTTTTAAAATTATCAGAATGCGAAAACATAATGCTCAACTTGTACTTTAACATGACAGCAAATTCTGCACTTCGTAGGGATGAAAATAATAAGTCATGGAAAGTATTTAATATTCATTGACAAGTTACAACGTACGGTCTAAATGCTGTAAGGAGCAGCCAGACTTGCTACGAACCGTATGTCGATGTTAGGCAGGTGTTCGCCATATTATCGGTAACAAAACGGGGCGAACAATAACTGAATAACATTTCAAATCTGTGAAGACGGGATGACACTATTCAAAGGCCTTTGGATATATTTAAAAAAAATGTAAGAAGAGTAAATTGCATAATATACATGTATGTATTCGGCTGTCGGACAATGGTCGATAGAAGTAGAGTTAGCATGCATTGGCCTACATTAAATGTTTGCAGCAGAAACACTTGTGTGTCATGATGTAAAAAAAAAAGGTCCAAGGGTAGAAATATCTTGTTACATTTTCTTGAACTTTAGTTTTAACTCATGATAATGATGGCACCTCTTACCTGTGTTAAGGTTTCACTCGTACAAGTAATAAATAATTATATAAAACCTCTACTTAAATAATATTACGACGCTAAACATATTATGATCGCAGTGACGTACACCAGTACAACTATGGTGATCCTGAAATCCCGTGTCAGGAAAACACTAAGAAATAGCTGAGATCACCATTTTACAAAGGACATGGTAATAACTAGCGAATGTAAACTAATAAAGTGTTGTATCTATATAAATAAATAACAAATTAATAAAATATTTCTATAAAGCTTTTTATGAAAAGCTTTTTTTAATAAGTAAAATGTAAGAAAAATTTTTTGTATACGTGTATGCAGACATGTCATTTACTTGTACAAGGAAAATGGAATTGAGTCGTTGAACAACCGAATTTCATCACCACATCAGTAGCTTAATATCTAATAACAATTTAGTATTGTCATCCGATTTACACGCGCATGCAAAATTTTAACTCATTTGGTAACCGGGAAGTGGGTCAAAGTAACTGCAAGACTCTGTTACAGACGAACATCGGAACTGGTGAAACTAAGTGAAGCTTGTAAAAATGATGCGATCTCCCTAATTTTATGTGCCTATGCCCCATAATTTTAGAAGGATTACCTACTTTCTTAATTATTTTATTTTTGCGTTTATTTTGGCATCGCCAAGTTTTGTACTTTTCTTTGTGATGATAACATGTACGACGGAGAGAAACTCCGAACAGTCGTCGAGCTTCGCGCTCCGACCAGTCGTCGAGCTACGCGCTCCGACAACACACCACACAGCCCATAAGCCATGATGGC
>JAFELO010001778.1:28002-43490 GCA_017140195.1 Eumaeus atala
CAGTGTCCCTCATGAGATTACGTCCGGACATGAGGCCTGCAGTCTTCTCAGTGGGAGTCCCACAAGAGTGAAGCATACACGTACGACGGAAGTACATTAATGGTTAAAACGGGTTGGGAAATTTCACTACTTAATACTTTCTCAATACTTATTACAATAAGTCTATTTTTACGGATTTTATCGCGGCTTATTTAATTATTTCAGTAGCCCGACGTCTCGGAAGCTATGCAGCAACCATGGTCACGGGTGGACTAGAAATATTTTTAACGATTTGAATAATAATCACAATAAAAATAGTTTTATCGACTGGATACTTTCATAATTTTACCTAAGGATAGAGTAACCCAATAGGGTTACTTAACCATCTAAATAATATAGACACCAAAATTCAATTTACAATGGTGTTGGAGGCAATATTCGTATATTTAAAAGGGGTCGCTGACATAATTGGCTATATGCGGGATGCACAGGCTTGCTTGTGACTGTGAGCTCTCTAGTATAGTGCAAACTAAAAGATCCATTAAAACTCGCGTTGAAAAACATACTCGATATGGAACACCGACGTGTTACAAAATCTGCGGTCCGTGAGCATGCTGAAGTCGGCCCCTGCCATTACATTAGATTTGATGAAGCGCAAATCCTCACTAGGGAACACCAGTTCCTTCCAAGGATGATCCGTGAGGCTATTGAAATTAAAAACATTCAAATTGCAATAGAGAAAATGGCTGGATTCTTCGCACTGCTTGGGACCCAGTGATTAACATAATCAAATCTGAAACTAACATCACCTCAAGAAACACCTATTTATATTAGCATGAATATGTTAGCCTGAAGAAGAAACACACACTATACTAACTATGGGTGTGTATACACATGTATACCCACCCCAGAACCCTTCGATGAAAAAAATAAGGCATTGATTAAAAAAAAATGTTTTTTGTTAATATTATTGTGATGGTACTTATAAGGAATTTAAAATTGTATTGATATAATTTCTACTTATCATTCGTATAATAAAAGGGAGATGCATCTTAGAGGTGTTTGCTGAAGTTGTACGTAAGAAAAATTTATTGGGAGCCGTTGGCAAAAATAGTTAGCAGCTATTTTTATCATACGAGATTCATCATTCTGCTTGAACAGTTCGATTCTGAAAAACGCGTCTCGAATTCTATTAAGGAGTTGTTTGTGTCAACAAGTCTAACAATTTCAGTTTATTTGCGAGATTTCTGTCTGTTACATGCTGGTGATTATTATAAAGAGTTTCATGAACGACCAGTTGGAAATTTGATAATAAATTAACGACCGAACAAGAACGCGCGCTGCGGATATTATTTTGGCACAATTATTGTGTCCAATACATTTATGTCCGATCAGTGAACATAACTGGCTAGTGCCACTTACAAACGCACGGACAGAGGATAAAATAATAATATCTGTGGACTACCACTTTAGCCTAGCCCACAGGGCAAGTGCCGTAAAGACACGTTTTACAGGTACTACAAAACAAAAAATATATTTCAATTTATAAGTCTAAGTTTTATATATTTAAGATTTTTACTATAGAAATACATACGCTTACCTCCGCCTATCATAAAACATATGTTTACACCCATGGCCCGGGCAGGATTCGAACCCGCGACCTCTGGCTTAACATACGGTCTAACCGCCACATTAACGACTAAGCCAGCCGGTCGTCTATGCAGATACGTTGTTCCGTTTAAACCAATACATACCTTGGGGCTATCCTAACTATATATACTCGGGTCATATTTGCGTGACCAGTTGTTTAACTGATAAGTCACGAAAACGGAACAAGAATTGTGACCCAACAAATTTGAACACAAGTTTAGAACAATTGCTCATTAAAAAAATTGTGTACGCAATACAACGCCAAGGGTAACTTATCAAGATTATAGAGGATAAAAGAAGTAATAAGCATACTATGCATAAATAATTGGTGGAAATATCTATAGAACATGAGTCGTTACTTCCAATTCGGAAGCACGTAATAATGTTAGGAGGCGTTGAAATAATAATTGAGAGCGCCATGGTTGGGCGGTGCACGCGTGCAGTGGAGGTCGGGCGGGGTGGCGGTCGACTGGGTGGCGAAGGGGTAGGAGGCTGGTGATGGATGCAGCGAGTTTAATTTACGGCGCATCCCTCACCACCTCCGCCACTATATATATTTAATGCCTCAGGAGCGGCCCTCCACAGTTTGCTACGAGAATTTCCGCCCTAGAGTCGCGAGCGCTACGGCTTACTGTTAGTGCGATTTTATATTTATTTATTATTGTGTGAGAAGTGTTTATGATATTACAAAATGTAGTTCTAAAATAGTTTATTCGTCACGAAATATTTTTTTAAAGTACAAACAGCCTCTTTGTTTTAAGCTTTGAATATGCCTGTCTAATGATTTTCTGTGTTGAAAATATTGAAATAAAACGCGAGTAAGCTAAAATGAGTTGATTTAAATTCAATGTAAAAATGGAAGTTGCTGAATTAACAATAATTTAAAATACACACCTAAATAACATTAAAATATGTTCAAAAACCAAAGAATGTAATTATTTGAGCAAAAATGCCTGTAAAAATATATTTCATTGGTGAAGAACAAAATACCGGACCAGTTTATTTGGCGCGGCTTCGAGAATGACTATCTGGCCTGATAAAACTAAGATGAAACCCTCTAAGTGTGTGCATGAGGAATAATTAACAACTAAACTAATTATTTTATTGTCGGGTTCGGCATATGGCATGACCAAGGTTTGCATGATGAAGGTTCAGTCCACTTTACAGAGTAAGGTTGTGTTTGTGGCAATAACGGCTGAGCTGCAAATACACATGTGTATTTGCAGCTCAGAAATTTCGCATTATAGCATGCACGGGACAACTTCGGCCGAGTCAGCTAGTTATTTAGTAACCTGTACCGGCCACTAGCGGATGACACATTTAGCCATTCGCCACGTTGTTGGCGTTGTTTTGTTATCGTCCGACCTGTTGAGTTCGCTGTCTCGACAAAGTACTACTTACTATCTAATGTGCTACTTTTCTTACCTAATAGAGTTAAATGCCTACTAAGCTTAATTGTCGTTTTCAAATGTAACATTTATTTATTACATTATTGCGCAAATAAGACCGGCGGCTAGAGTAGAAAATCATTCTGAATAGATTAGGGTACTTGTTGATATGTAAAATAAATTATATGACTCGTTAATTTTAATTACACTTCTAATTTTTTTTGGATTCGTGGTAAAACTCCTTAATTACTCCTCTCCTCCTTCTCCGGCTGGCAAAACAAATCGCTGTAAAATTAAAGTTTCCGCTCGTAAGCGCAAACTTTACTCACTAACTACTAATATTTTAGTACGGTTTTCATAATTTACAAATAACAAAGTTTCTTAAACAATATAACTTGCCTTTACATAATCGTCCAGCCTATTAATTTCTATGAAATGTACGTGATGTTAGTCACCATTCCTCGCGTGGCGTCGTTGATAGTAAAATATACGAAACTTCGTATTTTAAACGCGCGAAAATTATTCTTATTCGTTTTTTCGATATAAAACAGATTTAGATTATAATTGGCAAAGATGTAGGTTACATTCTATTATAACAACAATACTTTTTATGCAGAAAGCAAAACTAAACCTAACATTATATGATTTGGATTGCCGCGTGGACTGGTCTGGGCGGACAAACAAATGTACAGTTCCGTTTTGTGCCATTTTGCTACAGTACTCTAAAAATACATATATATTTATTAAAAAGATTCTGGGCGACACGAGACGAAAGTGTTTTTTTATTTTTTCTACGGGGCCGATTGGAGTCAAATCCCGACGATATTAAGTCGTAAACATTCACGAAACCAGTTATCTACCTGGATGCCCTACCCTCATCATCGAGATGACCACAGCTTCGCGGTGGTGCATGTCAGCCAAAGGTCGCGCGAGCAAAATTCGGCTGTTATGTACTTAAATGTTATAAATTTTAGACTCATAAAAGAGGCACATAACTGTGTAATTTTGTTTGAGAATATGTCTTATAGAGCCCAGTGGGGGGGGGGGGGGTGATTTTATATAGTGCAGGGAGGCAAACGAGAATTTCGACGACCACCGACGCCCATGGACATTGACGCTGGGTAGGTAGTAGAAAATAAAGTCAACTTAACTACATCGCCGTTAGCGTGATGCAAAATATTGGTGATAGTAGTGCTAATTGAAGTGAAGCAAATTTGACGTTGAGCTAACTAACGTTAACCCAGTTGCCTCTCTTAAAAGGGGTGCTAAATTGATTTAACCCATCAATTAATTAACGTTGCCTGAGCGGTACACGTCGGCGGTATATTAATCGTTTATGTAATTGTTCTCCGAATGACCGGAAAATATTCCACGGTAGCTGCCACTTATTCTTGAAAACTCCCGGCACTAAAGTATTCACCGTAGTTTGTTTCTGCTCTTCTTCTTTTTGTTTCAATGGCTCTCCTTCGTTCTGTTTAATAACAATTTCGAACTCCTGCATATCAAAACTCATTCAATCCGATTAATTTTGTTGCTGTTAAACTTTTAAATCCTTTTTGTCTTAAACTAAAAATACGGTCACGCAGACATGGTTTAAGACATTTATTTCTCAAATGAATTTTTATAATTCACTTTTATATGAGAAAATAAGTGTGTAAGTACACTTATGTACACGCGTTAGAAGTTATATTTCTTTGGCGTAACAAGATAAAAATCTTTAAAAAAACCTTTCGCCTACGCATTCTACGTTTGTAGAAAAAACAACACTAAGAATAGAAAAAATCTACTTAATACATTGATAGCTTTGTTAGAACGCATTATGGTAACTAAAATGTTGACTGTAGCTAACTTCAGGGTTTTCGTGACGCTGTGCGCGCATCGTAAATATTTACTATCATATTTTTTCCTTAACGTGCCAACAAAAGTATTACTAGAAAAATACCAATTATATTAAATTACTCCAAATTCAATTTGAGGTAGATGTCATTATTTTACACAACGATCTAAACGCATAGATGAGTCACAACTGTTAGGATATTATTTATGATTATATTTAAATTTAGGGATTCACACTACGTAGTGTTAAGTTTAAGTGTAAATTAAGAGTTAGGTGTGGTTTACAACTTAGGTTTAAATGTGATTTTAAATAAAGTGAACTTAGTCAAGTATTCGGTTTGATTTTTATTATTTACACATTATGTTCCTATTAGTAATATACTTATGTGGTCAGTCACACACATACACAGTAACATAAATATATACATACTTTATACTCATTTTCATACATATACACACACATACACATTTACACACTTTTCTACGTTTATGGTTAATTAGCTTCTATTTTAATAATTTGTTAGATATCATATAGTGCTTAAGTAGTGCTTTAAATTAGGCCATTGTTTTAATTTCTTTAAAATTTTTAGATACCCAATTCTACATTGTTTTTTTTAGTGTACGTAAATGCTCCATTCCTATTCTTAAATAATACGTATATGCGGACATTCTCTCATATACTAATACACCTACATACATATACTCTTATGAAACAAAAAACATGGATAAAACTATCGACCGGGATTGCCCCAAAACAGTTTAATTTAGTAATAAGTAACAATGCGAAAACGATTTGAGACCACAAACAAAGGGGCATGCCCACTGTCCATAGTTGTTTTTCCCAAGTGCACCCATTTGAAAGTATGTGGGTATATTTAAAACGACGGTACGAGGGTGAATTTAAAAATATTCCGCCTAACCAAGGAAATAAACATACTAAATCAATTATATTTTAATTTTTCTTCATAATCACCATCAAGTTCGCTGCACTTTTGCCATCTCCCATTTAAGGTATTTAGACAGATAAAAATTCTTCCTTAGTGTCAAAATATGCGTCTACTGCTGTTTTGACCTCGTCGTTTGTCGAAAATGTTTGTTCTCCCAAGTGCCTTTTTAGTTTAGGGAACAGAAAGAAGTTTGACGGTGCCAGATCAGGTGAATAAGGCGGATGCGTTAATAGTTCAAAGCTACAGTTGTGGATTTCAGCCATTGGTTGGACAGACGTCTGCATGCGAGCACAGGCGTTACCTTGGTGAAACAGGACTTTTTTCTCGGCATTACTGGATGCTATTCTTTTATTTCCTCTCATACACGACGTTGTAATCAGAGCTTAGGCTAACAAAATAATCAATCATAATCACACCCTTCGAGTCCCAGAATACTGAAGCCAGTACCTTCTTTGCCGACAAAATCACCTTAGCCTTTTTAGGGGGTGGTGGATCAGGTCTGCTCCACTGTTTCGATTGCTGTTTTATTTCTGACGAACAGCAATGAACCCATATTTTGCCGTTGTATCCGTTGTATGTATGATTCCTGTTCTGCTGATGCTGCTCTGTCAATTCTGCGCCAGCAAATATGACACAGACGAGATGAGTATGGTAACTAAAATAATAGTAAAAAAGAAAGAAAAGATAAAATAGAATATCTAAAGATGCTTTATTTGTAGGCTCTAACATTCATAGCATATATTAAGTTCTTACAAAATCTTTATATAAAACATATATTGTGCTATACACACAGCACATACCTAAATGATACTATTTATTAATTTTTAGTAAATAGGAAAGGAGTGTGATGCTGTGGAGAACATTGTCCTTACATATTAATTAAATGTGGTTTTCAAATAATGACAACAGCATAGGCATTAATTATTTATTATTCAAGAATTAACCTTAAAGTAAAATGTTGGTTGTGGTAGACACACAGCACATAAAATAATACTAGATGTAATTTTTTGCAAATGAACAAAAATGCAATTAAGTAGCATTTTATTACATATTAGTGAGTGTGGAAATAACAAAAGTACCACTTTTACAGCTTTGCAGCCGAATCGCAACGGGCACATCCCACCATCTGAGTAGTACGTCTCACTGTGTGTCTGTGTCTCACTGTATCCCGGGCAGTGTCACAACTGCCAAAGGATACTGGCATTCCGCGCGCAATTGTCACGCGCGATTTACACACACACCACCGGGTGTATACAACACCGGGTTGTAAGTGCCTGGGTGACCGCTATACTAAGGACTGTCCACGCACCCTCCCGACCGACGGGCCGCCGGCCCGTTGCCTCTGCCGCAACGAAAGCTATACGGCTAATTATAGGAGATGTCCCAAGGCGCCTGAGCAGTATAATAAATCGCCCAAGGGTGGTGCGAATGAAAGTAAGACGCGCAAAGCAAGGAAGGGCACGGTTAGACCGATGCCCTTTAAGGCCCTGTCGGACAAATATGTACTGCCTCCGCCACCGGCGACAAACGCCTGGTTTCCGACCCATCAAGCTCCCCACAAGGAATCACCTAAGACTGCTTTGCTACAACAATCATCTATGGCCACTTACAGGGGTTCTCTGCGGGATACCACCAGGGTCACAACTCCGGTATATAAATAATGTCAGGGCAAACTCCGACCTCATTTATGAAATGTCGAGTCATCTCGACCCTGGCGCAGAGGCTATAAACGCCCTAGGTCACATCCTTCGCTATGGAAAGGAAGACGATTGCCCTTAGCGAGAACCGAGCCCATGTCAGCAGGATCAGGCAAGCCCGAAACGCCGTTTCCATGGACCTCAGCCAGAGTTAAACCCCGTTCACTCTGGATAGTAACGTTCAATGCGAACGGTAACCTCAACAAAAAACTCGACATCTGTACTTTCTTAGAGAAATACAACATTGACGTTTTTAAAACCGTGTAAGAGAGACCCCAAAAACCGCAATTATCAATGAATTCGGAATGATAGGGTGCGATCGTAAAAGGCAGCCGACCATCTATTTCAAGAGAGCACTCCCCTGTGTCCCTGTAGACCCACACGAATTAAAAAACTTAGGAGTTGCCCTGTGCAAACTATGTATGTCAGGTCATCGACCTATTATGCTAGTCTCTGCATACAAACCATCTGGGAAACCTATTTTACACAGCGATATATAGATACATAGATCTAGATCCATCAGTAATTATAGCCGGCGACTTCAACAGTCGCCATACCGACTGGGGGGATTTCCGTACGATTCCCAACAATACAAGGGTCGCTAACATCATCCACACAACAATTTGTTCCATTATTCCTACTAGAACCGACCCGTCACGGTTTCACAGACCATAACGGGACCGTCCAGCGCTCCAGTTTTGTAGATTTCGCGCTCGTGAAAAGCATCCCACTCAACGTCAGTCGGAGTGAGACGTTACACGAGCTAGACTCAGACCGCAGGCCAGTAGTATTCGGCTTCTCTAAAGTGAAGTAAGAATCGATATAGATTTATTTCGCAATCAATGTAGGGAGGGATTGCTTCCTAAGTAAACCCCGTCTCGTAAAGCCTTTTGGCTCATCGCTCGGGCCCTAAAAACTGAACGTCGGCTAACTATGCCCTCGCGCATCAGACTTAATCTTCCTCCTGCAATAGGTGACGATGAAAAAGCCGAGATATTAGCCGACACGCTAGAATCTCAATGTACCCCGAGTATCTTGCAACTAATCCCTTCTCACGTAGCGGAGGTACACCGGGAAGTTTAGTACCGCCTCTCTACCTCCAGAAGACGACACTATACGTCCGGTCACTATAGACGAGGAGAATCTCCTCATCAAAGATCACGTCCCTAGACGATCCCCTGAACTAGATGGTATCTTGCCATCCGTTATAATTAACCTCACTGTGTGCATATTCGACGCCCTCCATGAGGGATGCACGTTCCCAGACATGGAAGGAACCAACTGTGATCGGTATTCACAAGCCTGCTTGGCTTGTCCCAGACACGTTCTGCCGGACGAATACGACCACATCACTACTACTGTCGGACACTTTTAGCAAAACCGCTCTCAGACACGACACCGCACACCCGCTGTACGGACACGCAGACATCCCCGAGGACATACGCGAAATATACGCTACAACCCAGACACTCGTCAAGCCAGACATAACAGCACACGCGTTCGACTATGAACGACACCTTCAGAGTAGGGAGTCCAATAAGATTCGCGATTCGCCTAGCTCAAATAATAGCGCCGTATTGGTTAGGTAATCGACAGGGCTACGGCCCCCCCTTTCATGATCCTCTTCATGAGCCAAACGTTTACGTCAGCGCCGAGGACATTTTAGGTACCGCGCGCGAGCTGCCCCAGACGTCAGAGTCGGAGGAGAAGCCTTTCGGTCCCTTTGGACATGAAAATAATAGTGACTAATTTCACTGTTAGAAACACTCATATCGGGATGTATCTCTCCCATCTGCTGAGATCTATCGTTCTGAGAGAGGGGTTTAGTCCCTCTTACGACTTCAAACCTAATCCCGTCGTCAGACGAGCATTCATAGCAACCCGATCGGTTTCGTTTTTATATACAAAGATTATCGGGGAAGCGTTGTTAAAAAAAATGGATTCCGTAAAAATGATACTAACATTACATAGGAAATTGGCATTTTGTATGGGAAGAACAAAAAGTTGAATATTTATTAATATAATATTATCTAGTAATCAACGTATGAACCATTAAAACAGTCTTCTCGCTAACATCGCAGCCTGTAGCTAACTTGGACGTGGTTTGCGATGGATCCGCCTCTACAATAGCCTTCAACTCTTCATTACCGACTTGGGTCTCATGCCGTCGACCGGGCTTGTCTTGCCCAGAAACCATGGAACCAAAAACGAACGGAGTTTTCTTTTGCAACACGACCGCCATACACATCATTCACCCTTCGAGTCGTTTCTGCAGCACTAATGCCACGGCAGAACTATTGCGATATTTTAAATTTTCTATTTTGTAAAGTGACTGACGCAAACAGAAAAAACAAATGAGTGACGGTCATCGAAGAACAAATACATTAGTAGGTAGCTGTACAAATTTCAATTTAAAATTCTTTATCAAAGAGGAGAAATTCGTGAATAAGGTGGCCAGTACGGAAAACGCCAATTTCATATGGGAGGAGCTAATATGACTTCTTATAACTTTGTTTTTTTTATGAACTAAAATTATTCAAATATTGTTGTTTCAGGTGTCTGTGGTTGACATAAGCCAGGTCCTGTTTCAACCTGGCTGCCAATACCTTTGCGACTTGTGAGAGACCTCATCGCGGTCCCTTACGTGTTCGCCAAAGCCAGGAGAAGGCGCCACGTGCGGGCCTGCGTTCAACCGGGGGCTGGCGCTTTGCGCCGCCCCACAACTGCTTACGTAAGTAATCACATTAGCGATGATGAATGAGACCTTCCTACGTAAGATTCAACGGTCTCGTCACGTGTCACACAGCGAAATGTTTAAAATTCTATCACGATGAACTTAGGTATTGTGCGCATAACAACAATTAAACCGATGCGTTGCTCTCCTATCCCCCTCCCCTGCAGTAGGTCAGTAACAGTAATACTATAAACATTCGATGATACCGGTCATATTAAGAGTGCTAATAATCACCAATGTGAATTTTAATCGATAGTACACAATAGTCTGCTACAACATATTTGAAACTGTACACTTACTTTGATACTGATCCGCACACTACAGTCTGTTAGGTCAACACCACACTTATTTATTAATACTAGTCCGTTTTATATCAATTTCCTGCCAAAAGTACTAAACTGGATGTAGATTATGACCCACTAAAATATTTTTTAAATCGCAAAAAACTATGATACTCCTGATACCTTGCACGTGGGTACAACCGCGAGGCGTAGCTAATAATGTTTATTTGCTTTGCGTCTACAAGCTTTGCGCTCCATACTAACTTAAGATACTTTAATTATGTTTACATAGTAAGAGGTAGTGCTATGTTACACATGCTGCCGAATTGGACCGGCAAGACAAATGAGGCTCACATGAGACCCCCGTAAAGTGACAGGTTTGCAGTTGCGTTTCGTGCGCTTTCTGTGTAGCCGGTGGCCCACTGGAGGAGAGGAGTAAAGGAGGGCAACGAATCTGCATTATAATAAAACGTATGCCTATGGGCGTCGGTAGTCGTAAAAGGGCTCCGATTGCTTACTATAGAAAATTCTTGTGACTCCTCTTGCACTTCTACACCCCAGACCAGTTGTACTTTGTAACAGCTCACCCCCTCTCAATGTTTCCAATACTTGTGCGATTGTTATGATAATTATCTTAAACTCAAGTGTTCATATATGTTTCTTGTTCAATCTAAACCTTTCCTTTAAACAATCTTTGCGAATATTTCAAAATACCTGTTGCTCTCCGCCCGCCTACGTATCGTGTATTTATATTGTTTAATAAAACAAAAGCTTTTGTTTGATTTTATTTTACTTTGTTTTATGTTACGTGTACCGTGCTATGCGCAGTTTGCTCCGGCGATCTCAGTTGGGCGTTGTGAAACGTTGTCTAGTTTTATTTAATTGAACTTCCGATAACGGAGAGGTGTTTTTTATTGTTTTGTGCACCGGAGAGCTGGGAGTAAAAATTATTTATTTTCAGGCAACTTCTAAGTGGTTTCGTTGGAATTTTATTCGATGAATCGAATAAAATATTTATTGCTTGTGTAATTGTACATGTTAAATATTTGTTTTTCATTTTATATATTTTTCAAATAGAATAATTGTGTTTTTTCTCTCTCTATATTAGCTTGTCGACTTCTGGATTTATTGAATATCGTGATGGCCAACGGTTGGTTGATTTCAAAGCATGCGTATAAAATGATTGTTATTTTAAGAAATATGTAGTAAAGAGGTTTTTTTAAGTTATGTGTCCTGTTGCTAATTTAGTAGCATAAAATGCATTGCGGCGCAGTAGTGAAATAAATATTTAATATGGCGCGGCAACCACCTTCCGAATTGATCTAAGCGACTGAACACTACGCTAGCAAAATTACACGATCGCTTATTTGTACTTTAGTTTCATATTCAACTATAGCTCATAAAGCAGTTAATACTTCGTCAAACTTCTTCCTAAAACATAATTTAATTTTATCAATGCCACCTATTTTGCAAGAGCCCTATTACATACGTTAATTTGTACGATACCGATCGACCGTTTGAAGTTCATCTAAAGAATGTAGTTATCAGTGGAGATGGGACCAACATTGAAACTGATTATCCGTTATTTGACATGTTTTCGTAACGACTGAATATCGTATTCATATGTTTTTGCCTACGCCCCATACGTCTGCCTAATTTAACTAGTGTTTATTTTTTTATATTTATAACAATTATCGATTTTTTACATAAAAGCTATTTATGCGCGCGATATGTCGTGTTAAATCTTCATTGCAATTTTTGAAGCATGCCACCTACTCACAACTAGCATGATAATGTTGTTGTAAATAATTGTGTTGATACCTTTATATTCCATGAACTTGTCAGCCTCACCATCGTTTATGCATGGTCTTGTCTGAGTATATTGGTTGTAAGCTTTCAGTGATCTGTCTTGATGCCGCTTTCAGTGAATATGGCTTTATTACGATGATTGTAAATCTAGTTAAAAGCAACTTACTTAGTCTGCAATATCTAAGTTTATCTTGTGCATGTATGTATGTGTGTGCTTGTGGCATGCAAACCTTGAATACGTTATGAACGACTGGACCAATGGAAACAGTTTGTTGCGTTAGAAATATTTTTTTACGTTTGATTGAAAAATTGACTAATTCGACTATTTATATTTTGAGTAATCTAAAAACATAAGAGACTAAAACATACCACATCAAAAACGGTTATTTCGTTAAAAACATATTGTTGGCAGAAATAATTCGGACTTATATTATTTTTGAGACGTATGCGTTACATAGTTTAGAAGTATCAATAATTTGGAGATTGCTCTATCTAGCCAAATGGATGTATTCTTTAACCAACAGTAACGCTTAAGAAACTCGAATGCAACGTGTTGGATGTCGATCGGTGTTGTTGTTCAAAAGTTATAAACGCCCATAAACACACACACAAATGTATAAGAAAATCGCACTCAATGCAATAACTTTTCATATGAAATTTAAAATTTTCGTGGTATATTAAAATGATATTCCATTGCGAGATAAACTCGACAGCGTACTGAAAACCAATAGACAAGGCTAGTTAGTGGCCGCTTCTACAGTGGGGCCAAATATGATTTCAGCCAAGATTTTAAATGTGCCTAAGACGTCTTTTTTGTTTGTTTTCAGTAAACAGTCGAGGTTTTTTGTGTTTTTTTTAGTTTATGTTAAATTAAATTAAAAGAAAAGTTTAACCATAGCAAATTCGACCATGATACTAAATATCACTTATAACATTTGGAATCGCCTTTCGTTTTGATGCTCAATTGATGTGTTTGGTGATATAAAAAGATACACATATAGATACAAACGTTGCAAAAATATTAATCTAATTTTGACGCAGTCGGTAAATTTACTCACCTCTTTTTGAATAAAAATTATTGCACACATAGGGACGCCGTCCCCTTTTTAATAGGCTATCAGTAGCGTCCAATTATGCCGCTTCCTGCCATAAAAATTACATTTCCAGACAAGTCTTTTCTACAGTCCAATACGAACGCCAGTTAATCTTGAAACCGACGTGAATCTTTTATTATTCTCGGCGTTATATTATCATTTTTTACTTCATTTCAAATTCGGATTTGCGTGGGGAGAATGTAACATTGAAGATACACGGGATGGCAATGTAAAATATAACAAAGATGATAGGAGTAGAATCGTTTTAGGTGCGAACTGTTATCCGGGATTGGGCTTTAGTCTTTAAAAAAAGATTTAATTGAATCTAAAAATACTATATATTATTAATAACAAGAATATTATAACAGGAAATAGCAAGACTATGATTTAGTACGACTCCCTAGTATTGAGGTTTAGCAGGGACTGACTGATCTACTTTTACGGATTCTATCGCGGTTTATTTAGTTATTTATCTAGCCCGACGTTACAGAAGCTTTACAGCAACCGTGGTCACTGTCCACCAGTCAAAGACAGTGTCCTCCCGTGACGTCGGGCTAGTTAAATACTTAAATAAACCGCGATAAAATCCGTAAAACTAGTTTTATTGTAATGACTAACATTCGCGTAAACTTAAGACATCAATATGTTTCGATTATTGTTTTGTTTCTTGCGTACAACAATGAACCGATGTTTCGTCCATTGTAGCAAACCGATTCAAAGAATTATCTGCAGCGGCTTCAAATAACTCCGAACAGTCACGTGAAATAGTCAATCGCGTCCTTTTTTGTTCAAGTGAAAGCAGTTTCGCGAAACTCACCTCGCAGACACCTTGTGGGAACCCAATTTGTTGAACATTATGTTTCGAGTTCCTTAAGAGATGCCTATAAGCACAGCTATCTCTAATTTTTAACAAGCGGTCTCCCGTAATTAAATTTAGTACACTTTTAACATTTTCGTCAGTGGTGGACGTTGAAGGCCTTCCAGACTGGGGTTCACCTTTCACACTCTCTCTACTACGTTTGAATTCTGCTATCCACTTTTTGACGGATGAATAAGATAGAGCAGAATCTCCTAAAGTACTGACCATATATAATGGATGGCATTCGGTGATAGCTCCTTCTTATGGAGGTACTTAATGAAGCCACACTGCTCGATTTGCGGAGACTTTGTCAGATTGCTTTGTTAAAAAATTATAAAATCACAACTAATTATCGCGCACGTTTCAAACTTCACACAATTAACTAGTTTCAACTTAGTTAAATAATGAGGGTAGATTTGATTTTTGGAATTAAATGAACCTATTTACCCGAGTATTTTTTAATCCACCCTCGTAGCTTAGATTGCGTAGCAGAAATCCGTGTAGTTTATTAATTTTCAGGGGAAATATAGAAGCGCGTTCAGCATTTGATTATTTATTATTATTATTATTATTATTATTGTTATTGTTACTGTTATTACTATTATTATTATTATTATTTGTAGCCTACCGTATCCCACTGCTGGGCTAAGGCCTCTAATCTTTTTAATATCTCTTTGTTTAGAGCTAGTTTGTGCCAACAATTTCGAAAGGAATCCAGCTCATCACCACCGACGAGGTCTGCTGCGTCGACGCCGGGCATTTTGAGGGGTCCAAAGATATGTTTTTCTGCCCGAGAAATCCTCAGACATGCCGCAGAAGTGGGCAGCCCAGTTCCACTTATACTGGCAGCCTTCCGACTGACATCCTTTATTTTTAGGAAAACAAAAATCATGGTACTCGCATCAGTTGTTACCCGTGATGGCACGTAGCGCGCTTTTCGTCACCGAACTCAGCATTGGGTTGGCAAATATCATGGTATTCGCATGATTGTGACGTGTGACGTTACGTAGCGCCTTGCCGGTTAGCAAGAGTAATGAAATTCGCGTCAACATCATACTTTTCGTGACGTCATATGAAAACTTCTTCAACATATGAGGTAAACAGAAATCGCCTAACTCGCGTCATAGCCACACGTCACGCGCGCCTGACGAATATCATTCGGTACAATTATGTTTTCACATCTGTGAGCATTCCATATGACTGTCTCTCCTGTA
>JAFELO010001778.1:43500-91778 GCA_017140195.1 Eumaeus atala
CTTTCTCAACCTCCTATAGAATGGGTTGTTAAGTACCGGCCATCGACGAAGTGGGTAGTCCACTTCCGTGAGGTACGGTTGGCAGGTGATCCGCCGTCTTCCATTATTAATTTCAATTGGTAACACTAAATGTTTCAAATCGTAAGACCTTGGTAATGCTGTCGCATATCCGGCGACCGGCGGTCCTATGTAATGTTAGCCGCACCAACGAATCTCCGGGTTGAACTTGAAGTGACCACTTGACGGGTCATTACTCCATCTCGTTGTGTGCAGACGATACACACTCGTCTCATTGGATCAGACAGTGAGCGGACGCTCACTCTATACGCTACAAGCTGTAAACTCCCACGGAAAAAAACTCACTATCCCATACGTAATTAGGGTTTACGACATATCGAGAGAGTTTTATACGTAGCTATATTATTATTTTCGCTATATTGACTTATAAAAAGAAATCTGATTGAAAACATGGCTCTGCACTGTTACTTAGCCTTTACGGAAAACTAATAAAAAAGATTCTGGGCTTGTCTGTTGTATCTTGTTTCTGTTACATAATTTTGTGCACCATTTAATTTTCATTTTTATAGTATAATGAGGAGGGAAACGTGCGCATGTTTTCGACTACCAACGGGTAGTCGAAAACATGCGCACGTTAATAGACATCAGCATAATTGTTACGCAGAAATTGCTGTTGCTCTCCTTTTTTTTGTTGACGCAGGGAAAGACATTTACGCACTGGCCCTGGGTCCAGTGGTGTGTGGGGGGCTCGCAGCACATTATAGTGCCGAATGCCGAGTGCCATCAGTGCCGTCTTTGGTGAGGTGCCCCGGAACAGCAAATCATCAGGGTACCTCGACGGCTAATCAGCCCCCTAAGGGACCGACGTCACCTTCACAGATGGGGTTGTCCGCATGACAGGATAACCCCATCAACTTAAGGACCGTCCAGTGGGGCGAGGTTCCCATCCTTGCCCCGTGCGCAATAGCGCCGCCTCATTGTTTTTTGCTTTTTTGTTTGTAGACACAGAGCACCTACTCCTCCTGCTCTTTAGTCCCCCTCTTCTTATAAGAGTGGTACAAAGAGCATACACCTCCTCGGTTCAATTAGCTTCGTGCAAGGTGTCTCGGATCACCCCAGGCTACTGAGCGCTAACGCCACGGCAGGGCTTGAACTATGGTGGGGTGAAATGTTGCTCTCCTACCCTATTCCCTTACAATGGGCTACCCGAAAATTAAAAAACACGAAACGCGGTGGCAATACCACTTACGAAATCAAAAAATATCTATGTTACCTAAGAAAGTTATATGTATTATCGACTTCATACAATGCTATATATAATGCAAGGAAGAACTCCCGTCTAGGATGTCTAGACTTAACAGAATGCGGATGTCAAACCTCTGGAGCTTAGTAAATGTTACCACCATTCCTGCATTTTAGTCATGTTTTGCCGGCACGAACAGGGAATCTATTACCCCTGTAAAACGCGCTAAATGCGGCTATATCGTTTTGATACTACGGCACATGATAGGGCTGGATCGTTACTGTTTAACGGATTGATATTTAACTAAATACTCATTTCGACAGTTCAAGATCTCCATGTGCAATGAAATTGAAATAACAAATTAGAATGTATTTCTTAAATCATTAAAATGTATAGCCTTATAGCCTTCATTGGTAAATGGATTGTCTAAAATTAAAATATTTTGTCTAATCTGACCACTTTGTTTTTGAGATTGAAGTACTCAAACAAACAAATACACTGAGGAGTGTTACGGTTCTTTTCACTGAAACTAACTTTGTACGTCGTGGGATAATATGTACCTAGTCTTAATATAAATATTGTAAGAAAGTATAATATTTTTTTGTATTTGCAAACAACATTTACTACTTTTACAGTGTGTTAGTTTAATACACAAATATAAGACAACTAAAGATATAAAAAAATTATTCAAAATGGTCTCCATTGGCTGCAATGCAGTCCTTTAAACGTTGAGGCCAGTTATAAATAGGAGCAGGCATCCATGGGGAAATTCTTCACTACCAATCGTATGGATTGTTTTAGGGACTCCAAATTAACATGGCGTCTAGAGCAAGCTACACTTGCTGCTTTTAGAGATAAAACTGAAAATAAATCATACTCCAGCGGATTAATGTCGGAACTAGTAGATGGCCATTTTTCAGCTCTGATGAAGTCCGAGTCGTTCGCCCAAGCAACTGCGTGAACCGTGCTTTATGAACTGGCGCTGAGTCTTGCTGGCCTTCCAGCTTCTCCTTACCGTACTTGTTTATTGAACGTGTGTTATTAAGCTAAGCCCCTTAATAACACCATGTTCAATAACCGAGTATGGTTCTAACACCTTCTCAAGAATGATATCGTACCGATACACTCGTGCCGATGTTTCGACACCCTTTACACAAAAATATGGCTCAGTCTCTCCATAGCTAACACCCCACCCAACCATCACTGAAGTCCGATAATGTCCACATTGCTCACTATCGACTAACTGTGATGCTTTCTTATAGCTTTGGGCTTAAATACTTTCTTCCGCTTCAGTAGTTGTTTCGATTTTACCACCCTATTTATCTTTAACTTCATGAGTCAGTTAAGAAATGACCAGTGAGTCTCTTACAGGTTGCAAGTCCTAAGCCATCTATTAAAATACCTGACATTATTCTAGGTCCCATTCTAGGTATTTATGGCCAGACTAAGTACATACACGTAATGTTTTTAGAGCGTATGTGTACTTAGTTTGGCCATAAGTAAGTACTGTTTGTTACACTCAAAAATTAAAATATATCTGAACTGAATTCGAAATATCTCATTTTTATACGATTGTTCGTTGTGTTTTCTCCTTTTCCCAACTCATTGTATACTATTTTGCGATATTAAAATGGAGTGGCGTGATAAAGCGAACAGTATCGCTGTGATTGCATTACACAAAGTAGGTATGAAGCCAAATGGAATTTTTAAAACTCTAAGGTACAATGAGACTTGCTCTGTTTATGACAGAGAAAGATCTGGTCTTCACGTAGTGTTCTTACGAATAGATGGTCAAAGCAGTAAGGAAAAGAATTCCTGTCCGAAAGCAAAATATTTTATCTCGGAAAACAGCACCTAAGAACTAGCGTTAGTTTCAATTCCTCTTTCTGAGACATCAAAACTTAGATATCTTCAAGAATAGAGCATACATATAGACTTCAAGAAAAGGTCATAATTGTACTTTAAAGGATTTTGCCTTGTTCATAGGCCTCTTTCTGAGGCATCACTATCTCATCGAAGATGACCGCGGCTCCCGAAGCCCTTCCCCTTTCAGAAACACGTCAATGAGAACGAAAGTGACAGGTCCACTTTCCACTACACAACTCTATTCTTGTACATTAACACTCATGTATTTTTGGCATTATTTCCATTGTACTTAACCAATGGGTTTGCATTACGTGGGGATTATAAGGTTAAGTACTAGAATCTAGACTATAACACTTAGTAACTACCCCTGGCTGCTAGACAAAGTTTCTTGTTGAACTAACACGCAAACAAAAAGTACCTTTACAATTTACTTATATATTTTGAAATGTGCTTTCTTCGAGGGTTTCATTTGGTGTATAATAAGATTGGTATGATGTTATATTATTGTATAAATGAATGTATTTAAAATGTTGTGTGGTCCGCCAGATCAATTTCACGCAGAGTTTAGTTCAGCGCATCTTCCAATTCTAACACTCAACGTATAACAAGTAAGGACAATACATGAACAAAGTACTTTTCAGTAATGTACTTATCAAAAATACTTCGAAAATAGTACAAGTAATTAAGCATATTTTAATTCAATTGATATAATAGTGTTCCTGCATAAATCATGCTTCATATTTTACTTACTTAAGATACTTTTAAAACATTGAGGGTAATTGTAAATTTTAATTTTATTTCATTTGATAATCCCCTATTGATCGAAGCTCGGGCTTAAATATTAAATATTTGTGTGCGTTAGGATAGTAAATTAAATCGAAATGACATTGCCACTTACGTGTATGAATAGTACATCTGGAGATTGCCCATACTCATACTGATATTTTCGATAAATTCGCTTTCGAATAGCCAGGTACAACCAGAGAGATTTCTCTCTGGTTGTACCTGTAAGGCGTCTGGCCGATAGCTTAACACGGCACGTACTTGGAGGCCGGCCACAAATAGTCTACTGGAACACACACACACACACACACACATATATCTACGTATCTTCAAACTTTCAGAAATTTCAATCGGAAAAGTTTTGTATAATACTACAAAATATTTCATAATTTCATTGTTAGACGTTCAATTTGTAAATATCCACATTTCCTAAACTTTAGGGATCGAAACTTTCCAATATCAGGTCAATGGCATATGATTGTGACTATCAGATGCAGATATTCAAAACAGAAAAATTACGCGAAAAAGTATGTGCCATTTTGACATAAAATGTGAGGATTGCCTTCGCTTTTTCCAATATTCCATCATCAGATCATGATTTGTGTGACGATGGGACCGCTTCAACAAAAATACATATAGGTCTAATTATGAACCTCCTCTCTTTTGAACTCTGTTAACAGCCTCAAAACTGTCAAGAGATTTGGACTAATTTAAAATAAGTAATCGCTTTCTTTACGTACCCATACTTTCAGTTTATTCTCTTTTTTCTGAGTTCCTTAAGCAACATAGATGTGTTGAAAATACTTACGTCGCCACGATCTAACGCGATACGCGCTGAGAGTGTAAGCCTCCCCAATGTCAAAAAATGTCGCGGAAGAGATCCACTGTCGGAGCCAAAATAAAACTGTATATAATGGAGATTCGGTCCTGGGAGCTGAGAGTTTTAATTACTTATTTATGGATCTGTTATTTGAAAAAGTTTTAAATATGTATATATGAACAACTTAATTAGTTGTAACATCTATAACGTTAACCTAAATGCATATGAAACAGCAATCAGACAGTACAACGGTCAGTACAATGTATAGAATAATACAAGTATCAATCTACACACTGCAATTCTCTATCGTTATTAATGTATAAAAATCCTGCGATACAGGCATAACCTAGTGCAGTGATATTTAGCTAAGCCGTAATTCCTTATGTAAATTCATTATGGTAACATTAATGTCTTCTATTTCTGTTATGACTGATGGAATAAGCCACCGCACGTACGTTTTGGAGCAGTAATACATGCTTTTCACCTGTGTCGTCGTTGATCCACAGTCTATACTTACTAATGTAAGAAATAAAATGAAAACAGTAGTTATAGTGTCAATGAAATGGCAAAAATATAATTTATATTCATGTCTATCATATATCCGTGGCTATTTGATGTGAAATTAGGTTAGGTCTATGTGGATGAACGCTATGTGACTTGTTATTTAAGGTACGTATTACGTAAACACCATAGGATGCACCTACAGTGGACAATTGTTTTAGTTGTACCTATCTAAACATTACTCATTCTTACTTCAAATGTTACTATGGTAGTTGCAGACTTCAGATGATTGTTTATAACTTTGCAATAGTTGAGCCAGTGTGTCACTAACCAAACGGCACTTTATTGAGGGGCCGCATATATTTTTATATACTGTTTGGTATGTACGTAAGAATCTTACTTAGTGATTTCATAGTCATAGAATAGCAAAGAAATCCTTTCGGGGGCAATAACTTATAATCAAAAAGTAAAAACATGGTTAAAGGTGGACACTGTATAAGGTAGCTGGGTAGCTTTGGTGCATATGTGTATGAAATCCGCCGGGAGACATGATTGTGTCAGTGCAGAGGACACGGCCCAGTGCACTTTAGAGGTGTAATCTAGACGGGCCACGCATCGCCCTGTTCGTCAGCGGCGTTGGGACGGATCTCTCTCGCTCCCGAGCATGATCTGCCTAATGAACGCGAGTGACAGGTCCGGGGTGGCGTCGGCCTCCTTTTGCGTGACGGCCATGTACTAGACGGTGGCTGCTACATGGGTCAGAAAGAAGAGGGTGGATTAAGGCCTATCATGAAGACGGGGAGTAGAAGTGCGGCGAAGGCGCTACGCGAAACTGGCTCTAGTTTTGACTAGAGCCCCGGGCTATAGAGTGGGAAACTGACCCCAACATCGATTGATCTAGGTTGTTGGATCGGCCCCTCCTTAGGATGAGTCCGGTGCATTAGGGGGACGAGCCAATCACCTAAGTGCCTTTGTGTTAAGACTGATGGCACCCTCGGGGACCGTGGGTATCGGTTCATCCGTAAGTCCCAAGCACCCATCTGATTTCACACAAGACCGATGGTAGTGCGTAATACATTTTCCCGAAATTGTTATGGTGTAAAAAATAATTTGTAAATTTAATTGTATGTTTGTGTATTGATTGGTGAGACCCGCTGTGTTTGTTTAGCCAGTTCTTATCAGAACAGGGCTAAGATTAAACCGGTACTAGATTAAATTGCTGACATTAAGAAAATAGTTTTTATAATTCCGCTTTGAATAAAAACATTTTTATTTCTTTAAATAAGCACTGTGCAGTTAGTCAAGGAACAGTAAAGTATAAGGATACCCCGTACAAAGTTTAAAGAATGCAAAAGCCAGGACACTTTTAAATTAAGCACCTATTTCAAATAAAAGACAAAATAATGTCTATAATGCTATATACAAAAAACGAGTATCTTATAAAATTCGTTTGTAATAAAATGCCATTTTGATGAGGTTAAAATTACAAAATCAAATCCACCTTGGATTTAAACTGTATCTTGTATGGCGGCAAAATAGCAAACCACATCCGCGCTTCCATCCGCACAACCACATTCGTTGCAGCTATTCAATTTTGTCACACCGATGACAGCGGCTGTGCCGTAACTACAAAAAAGTTAACGTCTAACATTAGACTAGACTGAAGAGGAAATTTCCAATTAAAGTATAATAATGTTCACATACTAGACACTCGTGATGAGTGTGAGCCGGGTATTTTCATGTATTATCTAGTGGTACAGACCTTTTATTGCCTGTATGTTGGGTTCTTCACATCTTGACCCTGACGCTTTGTGTGATAAACTTACAATAACAAACTTATAATAATAAATAGCTTTGTGTGAATTTTTTATAAAAATAAATTGTTATTACCTATACATATAATAGAGCTAGAGGGGGTCGAAAATTATAACATTGAGAGTAATCGAAAAATGTTGGCTGGGGACACAAAAGATAACGGAATAACAGCTTTTTGTTTATTTTGATGAAAACTTTAAAAGTAATTTGTAGATAAAGTCCCGGACCAGGTTATAATTGTGTGTTGTGGAGACTATAAAAAATAATAGTTCCTTTGGGATGAATTTTACGCGGGTGAAACCGCGATGTCAGCCATATTATAAAGTAGCTGTACCAGAACGGTTTCTTCTGCACTAATTTTCTTTTGTCACTGTTTCCTGTGACCGAAAAAAGCAATGGAAGCATTCCTAGCTCGCTCAATGAAATGGCTCCACTAACATTGTGCCCCAGGGATTGTATTTATACCATAGTGGCCATCTCGTGATTTTACTGCTCGCTTGTACTGTGTGCTATTAAATAAGAGAATTACGTTTTCATTTGGACTATGACGTTCTTAAGAACCGGTCAGACTCGCTCACCATGAAAATATGGTGGGCTGAATTTGGAAATTGAAATAATTAATTTAATCTTAGGGGTTTTATGTGCTCATTTATAAATTTTGCGTAAAATTTACGAAAAGTCGCCCTATCTAAACCTTATCGAACACAGCACGTATTATTTATCATAATCAACTTACATATTGTATTCGAGAGATTTGGGGTCGCTGATTTCAACATTTTATTTCTTGACAAATTAACAAGAATTTGAAACTTAACAAAAAAAATATATTTACTTTGAATTAAAATAGTACTAAACTAAAATATCTGACTTCTAGTAGGTAAGCGAGGTTGGGCCTCGAAGAAGATCCTAACTATCGAGGTTTTCACAAACCACATTTTCTACAAATCAAAACTTAAAGAGATATAACGGTTTATTTTGATTCTATTACTGAAGTTTAAAGTATTGAAGAGTCAAACGTGATTGTTCTGATTGCTTATTTAGTGAATATTTTGTAAATCCTGATTTCTAGGACGCCAATCACCATTGTAAGTAAACACTTGCAAGTAAAATTCTACACAATTTTTATTGTATACACTTTTTACGAATATCTAACGATTTTCAAAGTACACATGGTAAACTTCATATTTTCAGAAGAAATATACACAAAAGCAAACACTGCCGATCGGAGTATTTATAATATTCCAATCTTTCTTAGTTTTTTATCGCTTATACAAATGACATGAAAACTTCTTTTTTTGTGAGGAAACTACCGCGGTTTTTTCCTAACACGATGTGCTTTACAGACCTCAAAAGCTCTCGACCTCTTCAGAATGTAAATCTTCAACTGAAACACAATTGGCTTGAGCGTAATTTTCATAGCAATGATCTTGTTGTATTTTTTTTATAATAAAACGTCTTCTCGGTTCCTGTATATTAAGGTACACGATTTTCCGTAAGTAGTCGGCCAGCCGGGGCTGAAGTTGGGGATGGTGGGGACCATTATGCACTTAAATATGTGGGAAACGCCACAACTGCATCAAACGCAATTCAAAAATTTCACAAAAAAAAAAAAGAAAACAAATATTTATTGATTTACACTTTTATAAATTTTTATTTCGGATCGGAAACATTACACGTTATATAATTGGAAACATTACACGTTATATACATGACAAATAATTCAATTCATGACAGAACGTCCGTCGGGACAGCTAAGTGTCAATAATTTTAGCAGCTGTTAAAAAATTTATTTTCATATTTTTTACACATTTAGTTAAATATGTGCAGAAAATATAATAAAATAACTACATTATCGAAATTTTTATAAGGATCTATAAGGTTTTACAAAATATTATATAGTCTATGTCCATCACCCATTGTGTAGGATTATAATGGTAAAAGATTTTTCTTCAAATCGGTCCTGTATTTCAGAGCCTATTGAATGCAGCCAAGCAAACTAACTAACGTTCTCGCGTTTCTTTGTTTCTTTATAACATAACTATAGATTTACATATATATTTTTTGTACTTTTGGTTACATGATCGAAGTTTTCAGACTAATTTCTAACGTTTTAGAAAATTTGATTATAACCATAGGTTATCTTTTTTATTAGGGATAATGAATAATTCTAATAGTAAATTATTTTCGCACGTGTCACATAAAAAAATATGAAGTACTTTTCGTTCAGCTCTTTTCTTTTTTGTTAACGTGGGGAAACGTATTTACTCGCCTTCACTGGCCCTGGGTGGGGTCCAGTGGTGTGTGGGTCTCGCGGCACATGATACTGCCGAATACCCACAGAACCCACCGCGAGTGCCACCTGTGCCGCCTTTGGTGAGGTGCCCCGGAACAACAAATCACCAGAACAACCCGACGACTAGTCACTTCCCTAAGGGACCAACATCACCTCAACAGATGGGGTTGCTCCGCACTACAGTACAAGCACATCGACTTTGGGACAGTGCAGTTACCATCCTCGCCCCTTTGCCCCGTGTACAAAAACGCCTCCTCCGGTTGCTCTTAGGTAACCTCTTCTTATAAGAGGGGTACCAGGAGCGATCCCTCCTCCTCATCTTTAAGCCCCCTTTTCTTATAAGAGGGGTGCAAAGATCTCCCTCGGTTCAATTGGCTTCGCCCGGGTTCACCCCAGGCTACTAAGCCCCGCCGCCACGACAAAGTTTGGACCGTGGTGGGGACTTTTCGTTTACCTACCATAATGAAATTTGGCAAGAAATAAGAACTTACAGCTCAAATTAAAAACTAGTTACATAAAAGAAATCAATTCAGAAATAGGTAAATTTAAATATTACTGAAACATTGCAGAATGCATAAATATACGTCCTAATTTAGTACAGTTCTGTAGAAGTTTGGAAAGATCTTCAACTCCTTCATTCACTCAGGGAGGAATCGTTACTCAAAAACTATCGTCTCATCTCACTCCATGGCCATGTCTTTGAGTCGTTACCGAGGGTAGTTACGAATCGACTCACAAGAAGACTTGACGAATTCCAGCCGTGAACGTGTCACACTGTGGGCAGCAACCCACAACGATCTAATCGCAATTGTTTGCACGTTTTGTTCGGTTTATATAAACAAATTAATAATGAAATAATTGTAAATATTTGCGATTTTTTGGTTTTTTAGTTTCTAGTCTTATGTTTACCTTAAAAGTCAGGGACCGTGATCAAAGGACATTGCAATAGTTACCTAAATAGTTTAGTTAAACTGTTTAACATTATCCGACTTCAGTTATAGTTTTTGAATGCATCTGCTTGTGTTGCCAGGTGTTCCTGAAGTAGTTATTGATGTCAAAATTATTTTTCCCTTCTTATAGAGCACTCTTTAAATTACAATTTATGTAAAGAAACAGGTAGGTTTTTCCCTAATTATTATTATATCTTTAAATCGCAAATTGCCAGAACTTTTAACAAAATTATTAACTTTAAGAAAACCAACGATGTCTTTAAATGTGAGAGAGGTGAAAATGAGAAAACGGGAGCTTTTCGACATCTAACAACGCACACAGAAATTCAAATTACGTAATCCCCTTCAGTGGGCCACCGACTACCTACAATCCGATAATATAGCTGTCACTTTACGGCGATGAGAGCGAGAGGTACCTCCTCGGTCTTGCCCACCCAATTCGGCTGCAATACAGCGTGACACGGTCTCTTACTATTTAATCTACATTTTTACTTTCGACTTGAATGTAAATCTTCAGCTTCAGGTCACGTAGCGTATAATATGCGTGTTATCCCAACGCTCTCAGGTTTAAGTATCGCCCGAAATTTCTAAAATTTATATCATTTCAAAAATTTTACAGCCTTATCTATTAACTATAACGCAAGGCATTCTGCGATCTTCTTTTCATTGCGACGCGGTGCTTTGGCAATAAAATGCCATGCCATAAAACTGTCAATGCCATTAATTGAGTGTAATGTCATTTGATGGAAATTCATAATAAATTTTTTGATGAATAAAAACTATTTAATGATATATACAAATGGTTTTGTGTGTAATAAATGATAAATTTGTATATCTTTGCGGAATACACATATATATGTATAGATATTTAAGATAGATTCATAAACTCTAATGATCGCCCAGAGATTTAATTACGATCGATACGATATTGACATTCTGGCGCTTATCAAAAACTATTAAAATCTATGACTATATAATTAAAAGTAAAGCTATTAAAGTCTATGACTATATAATTAAACGGAATTATGCAGGAAATGAAAATTTTCGTCGTAATTACGGATTACCAGTAGTTTTTGCTAGTGTTTGTGATCATCCTGGTAATAAGAGGAAGGTGGTGTTGACGAACCCAATAGCTCCAAATGTGGTATTATTTTAATGAATATTATTTATATATTTAAACTGCATGTCTGTTAGACCAGCGTACTTATAGCAAATAATAGCTGTACTTATTAATATATATAATTGCGCACTTTAAAGCGAATGTTTCTTATTTAAACTAAATATAAATTATATATTAAATATATTAAAACGAAACCCTCTATCTAATCTATTTTCTTGTAATATTGTGTGCTTATGTTTAAGATGTTCACCTGTACTTTACACTCGCTCCTTCTTTATTTTTTAATTTCATTCTTTTTACTACAACGTGACCTTAGTGTATAAGGCTTTCTGTGTATTTTATTTTTTATTAAACTTTTTTATTTTATTTTCTCTTTTAGAGTTTTTCTTAGAGATCAGGCTGTTTCGTTAATCGGTATGAAACTTTTGGTTTAGATACCCACCACATGGTTTATTGACACCGAGCAATTATAAGCATGATGTAGGCTGGAAAACGTTGATCATCGACCCGGACCCGTTTGCATCAGACGATATAGATGTCTTAGCAATTGACTTTCTGTACCTGAAAGCCAAGTAAGTTACATTTCATTTGTCTAATCCTTACCATTATTTACATATACTTAGTCTGGCCATAAATACTGTTAGAATTACAAATAATTACATTTCAATTTGGAATATGTCATTTTTATGCGGTTGTTCATAGTGTTTACTCATTTTGGCGACAATATATTCTACAATATTTTGTGATATTAAAATGGAGTGGTGTGTTAAGGACAAGAGAATCGCTCTGATTGGATTACACAAAGTAGGGTATGGAGCCAAATGCAATTTTTCAAACTCTCCATACACTTGGTATTAGTCAAATGTTTGTATACCGGGCTATTAACTGGTACAATGAGACCTCTGTTTGTGACAGACAAAAATATGGCTGTCCACAAACACACATGCAAAAGATTTTATCTCAGGAAATGAAGATAGCACTAGGTGGTTCAGGAACCATGCCACGGATTTACAGAGATGACTCAGGACTTGCAGCCTACAAAAGAGGTTCTGGTCACTTCTTAATTGATTGATTAAAGATGAATTAAGCGTTAAAATCGGCCTGAGTGAGAGTAGTGAGGCTCTTGCCTAGTTTAAAGGGTGAAAGGCTCCGGGGAAGAAAAGGTCATAACTACAGTCGAGCTTCTAAAGCAGGAGGTCAACATGTATAACGAGAGCTAAAAAAGATTTTTAATTTTGTCCTTCAGCGGGGTGTACCTCCCAAGGTAGTCTTGGAAGTGATATTGTTTTATTCTTTAAGTAGAATGACAAATAACTTCTTAAAATTACAGATCAACTTCACTTCTTATCCATAGTTGTTCTCAAGATTCTTGATAAATCGTCTCACCACAAAGCTTGACGCCGAGGATTTAGCACTATGCACTACATTTTCACCATAAGGCAAGTTGTATAAAAGACACATAAGTACAACCAGTCGCTGTGCCTTGCCTTTGTGGACTATGAAAAAGCTTTTGACTCTGTCGAACATGGGCTGTTCTGGAAGCTTTACCGAGATGTCAGGTCGCTTGTCTATACGTCGAAGTACTGACAGTATTGTATGACGCTTTTATGTCCGCTCTGATTCCGGGACAAGGCCCCCATCATGGTTCAAGCCTTGTCGTGGCGGTGGGGCTTAGTAGTCTGGGGTGAACCCAGGCGAAGCCAATTGAGTCTAGGGGATCTTTGCACCCCTCTTACAAGAAGCGTGGACTTAAAAATCAGGAAGAGGAACCGCTCTCGGTACCCCTCTTATAAGAAGAGACGACCTAAGAGCAACAAACGCAAGGTGGCGCTTTTGCGCACGGGGCATGGGAGCCAGGATGGGAACCTCACCCCATTGCACTGTCCCGAGGTCGGTGGGGTTGTCCTGTAGTGCTGGGCAATCCCATCTGTGGAGGTAGAGTTGGGCCCTTAGGGGGCTGACTAGCCGTCGAGATGCCCTGATGACTGTTGTTGCGGGGCACCTCACCAGTGGCGGCACATGCCATAAGGCACTCGCGGTGGTTTTTGTGGATATTCGGCACTATCATGTGCCCCGAGACCCACACACCAGTAGACCCCAGTGAAGGCGCGTAAATGCGCATCCCCGCATCAACAAAAAAAAAAAAGGTCCAACAAGGCCAATCCCATGGCATCGTAGAGTGCGACAGGGGGATGTTATTTCCCCGAGACATTAATTCTTTGGAGGACGTCTTTAAGACTTGAATGTTAACGGCGAGTCCCTCTTACATCTTCGTTTCGACGACGATATTGTTGTGTTGGCCGAATCGTTGGAGAGATTGCAAGAAATGTTGCACAGCCTAAATGAATCCTCCCGACGTATTGGCCTTAGGATGATCTTGGACAAGACAAAGGTCATGTTCAACGAACACGTTCTGCCAAGGCCGGTCAACGTCGATGGTGGTGCTATTCTCGAAGTCGTACACGGATACGTCTACTTTGGACAACGGTAAGTGTGAGAAGCCGATAGAAGGATTCTGTTGAGTTGGGCAGCATTCCACTTTCCACCAATGTGTTCTCCTCGTGATAACTTTTTTTTTTTGGTGGCGCAGGGGAATGTATTTACGCATGATACCTGGAGGCCCGGGTAGACCCCCAGACCCATGTTGGACTCGGCCATTGGGTAGCAATATCAACTAAACCCCTACGGGAGCTTTCAACATCTATTAGTGGAGAGTCCCGGATCTGCAGGCAATAGGATCCCTCCAGAAACAGGCTGCCCTGGGCGAAAAGGCAAGACTTCACCTTCTCGGGGACTGTCCGGCTACTCTATGATCAGTCCCCACGACGCCGTGTCTTGATGATGTTGTGGACCGGGTTACCATCCCGTTCCGTCACGGAACAGAGGGGCACTACTGAAGGCGGTGCAGATAGAGCCGCCTTCGTACTACCCCCATTCATCGTCGGCGGGGGAAGGCCGCGACGCCAGCCGCCTCTCTCACCCGCTCGTTCGCTTCCTTTTGGGATATGATGGTCTCGCAGAAGGAAGCCATCGCCTGGTAGAACTCGTCGCTGCCGAGCATCGCGAGGATGATGCTCGACTTTGACAAGTCCGACCGGGCCGACCTATGGGCGTAGCGGGTTTGCGCCTACGGCGCATCCACCGCTCGAGTACCGGGCGCAAGGCAGTCGTTATCTCTCTACCGTACGGTTCCCCCACCTCTGCATTAACGCCACATCCCCGTGATAACCTACGGGGCGGTAACATGGCCTCTTAATTAAGGACTGGTCCGCAAGTTTGTGGTAGCTCAACGGACTATTGAATATGTTGGGTGTTTCCCGTTAGTTTTAGAGTACTCTTTACGACAGAATTCGCAACGAAGTCATAAAGCAGAGAACTAAAGCATCCGATATCACGTGACGAATAAGCTCGCTGAAATGGCAATGGTCTGGTCACACACTCAGAAGAACAGATGGCGGATGGGCCAGTAAGGTTCTCGAGTGGAGGCCACGTTAAGGAAAACAAAGTGTTGGCCGGCCGTTTACCAGGTGGTAAGACGATCTCCGTGCAGTGGCCGGTCCGGGATGCATGCGAGTAGCAGGATATCGGTTGTCTTGGCGACTCGTCTCTTTCAATGCTTTCCGGCAGTGGACCGATAAGGGCTGATAATAATTAAGAAAATGGGAGCGTCAAAATCGAAACAAATGATATCTTCCTTTACGTACCGCTATACGCAAAGGGAGGTAACAAAAAATGTTGTTTTCGGAGGAGTTTTTTCTTTTACAATTGAAAAATGTTTTAACAAATAAAATGACCACATTTATGCTCAGAGCTCTAAGGAAGCTTCCCAATCAGTCGATAAAGTGCAACGTTCGGCTTCAGTGATGGTTTAGGGTGTTTACTATGAAGGAGTGACTGAAGCACATTTTATGTGATTTTTTTGTGGTTGAAACAAACGTTCCGACTCGATATGATCAACAAGATTACCCTTAATCTAGTACGCTGGATTATCATTTACGGTCAGTTTTAGAGAGTACTCTAAAGACCATGCTAATTTGGAGTCCCTAAAACAATCCATACAATTGGCAGTGAAGAATTTCCCCGTAGAACGAGTGAATGTTTCTATTGATAACAGGCCTCTACGCTTAAAGGACTGTCCGTCCACCAAGCCAATGGAGACCACTTCGAAATTGCTTCTTATATTTTTAAATATTTTATATTTTTGTATTAAACCAGGACACTGTGAAAGTAATAAATGTTATTTGCAGTAAATTTTTTTTTCTTTGTTACTATATTTATGGCAAGACTAGGTAGGTAAATTTTATGTTTTTTTTTAATTACTAGTGTAGTCATTTATTTGATTCGATATGAGCCTGATGAATTGATGGTATATGAATGCCGATGACCAAAGACAATGGCGTTTGTACGGGACACAGCTGGGCTTATATAGTTGTACTAGCTTCCCAACCAAGCCAGGATACCGCATGAAACCCAACGTCATGTATGGAACCGAAATTGTAAAAAATATAAACGTTAAAGCGTATAAAGTCAAGTGGCGATATTTTTATAAAATAATATGTTAGAAAGTACCCTCTGAATATTACGTTTTTTTGTAATCGCGTATCATTTATAATATCCTATATCTCATAATATATAAATTTAAAAAGGTATTTTTAAATTCATATATTATAAGATATAGGTTTATTGTTATATGTTCTTTGTTTTGATACAGGTTGTTTGAAGATCCGGGCAAGATGAGTACGGGTGAAGATGAACCACAGTCTGGGTTAAATGGAAGGTTAAGACCTCGGAAGTCCAATGCTAGCCCTAAATCGACGACAGCCGTACAAAAACTGGACGTAAAGCCGCTATACGAAAAACCCAAACGAACCGCTACCCCGTCCAAAATTCCTCCTACTAAACCAGAAGATATTCCAAATAAAGTTGACATTTCGACTATTTCACAAATTCCTTGTCCTTACTGCGACAAGTCCTTTGTCAGTAAGCAAGCGGTCTCTAAACATACTAAACGCATACATTCTTCTATACCTAAACAAGACTATTCGATTCACTGTCTCTTCTGCAATCATGAAGAAGTAGAACCTATTGAAATTATTCGACATATGGTTAACAGTCATCCTAATCAATATTTTGCTTGTCTTAATTGTCATACTCGATTCTCATCTACGAGTGAATTAGCCGAACATAAACTTAACGTTTGCGAGAAACAGAAGCCACATTATCGAAACAAGTTACGCCAAAAATCCCCCAAGAAAACTAAATCAAACAAAATCGACGGAAGACATGAATTTCACCACGATGATAAAGATTTCTCGGACACTCATGGCTTCAATGGCATCGTTATTTCTTGTGAACTAAAGCCGGCTAACGTACACGATGAAGCAGACATTGAGGATAATATACCAACGAATCTTATACTGCCACCAAACAAGAATTTGGGTAATCCTGTAATTGAGAAGAACGCAGTCATAGTGCTAGATGATTTACAATGGAACAAAAGGATTCCATCTAACTTTAATTTTCACACCAATGATGCCGATCAGATACTATCACGGTTGGGCGTTGTCCATCGAGGACCGCGGACTGGCGAAACGAATCGACGGGACTGGCATAAAATCATTGACGATACCAATCAAAAGTTTGAAAGATGTTTCGACACCAGTTTCTACTCTAAAGTAGCTAGTAATGTGCAAGAAAATCTCGCAAAATTTCTTGACGGATCATGCAACTTCAACCCAGATCCCGATAATACGATTAAAACAAGAAAATCGAAAAATTGTGTCGCAATCAATACCGCTGAAGGGTTTCCCATATTGTTGGCTTTCGAGCAATACTCTCGAAATGTTTTCGACGGGTACATGCCGCGATCGATCGCACCGAAACATAAATGGAAGTGGGATAATCTAGACCATGACAAAACTTTATTGAGCCCCGAACAAATTAAAAGAGATTCTCATGCCAACAACTGTATAATAACATTAGTATCAAGCTTAGATATATGGACACAGCTGTGTATGAGACAAAAATTTGAAGACAAATTTAAAGTTTCTCCACTTGAAAAGAAATCTGAGAAACTAAATATAATTGGAAAAGAACTAAAAGAGATTCTAGAAAAAAGGGAGCTACCGGCACCACACACGCAAATAGTCAAATACGTAAGTCCCGCGATACAAAAATGTGATGATAAAGAATTTCCAGCCTCGTTGGGATTAACTCCAGTAGCTCCTGCTCATGTGGTTAAACCAGCTATTTTAAGTGGAGAATGGGTAAGACCGAGATGCTACATATGTTGTGCTTGTGGATTTCAAGCTCGGGACTCAAGAGCGTTGTCTACGCATACTTCTACGCAGCACCCTAATGCGCAGATACAGCATTATGAAATTGTCGGGGAACGCTTACTCAGATCTGACATTTCGAAACACCTTTATGTGCCCCCCAGTCAAGTGAATAACAGGACACGCCCTTTACGTGGTTATAGAGAGTGCACAAAGTGCAAAAAATCGATTACACTTGAAGATTTGCACCAACATATGCTGGATTGTGCAGGAGATACGCCTACAGTGCGTAGAAAATGCCGGACGGCTCGCCCGTTCGGCGTACGAAAGCGGCGTGCACGATTACCAGATAATACGATCCGAAAGAAAATACGTAAAGATATTCGGTCACGGCATAGGAAAGATCTTATAAGACCAAGACAAAAGAATCGATCTGAAGTTGGCGATGGTATGTATATATATATATGTGTGTGTGTGTTTGTATCCTTCACAATAGGTTCTTGTTACAATAGTAAACAAATTAACTAAAAATGCGACTCCCGGATAAGGAGGGCAATGCAATGCTGCATTATGGCCGCTGCCATACTATATGCACTTGCGTTAGCCTCCTTACCTTAATTAATCATATGGACTCAGCTTAATTCATCCGGAACTAAATAACATCATATCCATCATATCACGCCGGTGTTTTGTGAGCGAAAGGTTCTGCTGCTACAGTAACGCCACCAACACCTACGTGTCTCACACTACCCACTTGAATTTGTGTCCGGAGCCAAACATAGGTCTCCCTAAACATAAGTAACTGGGGGCAACTCTCAAAAATAATCATTATACATTTTATAACATGGTTTGGGCATTCATCAAAACAACATTTTCAAACTATCAGTTGCAGTCCGGGCAGAATGCTATTCGGCATACTCGATGATTAAACAAAATATAAAATATGTGACCAACCCTCTGTTACTTCGTTCTCAGGCGGTCGAATTCCTTGCAAATCTCATTTCCCAAATAAGCACCTGCCATATCGCGCTTCACACACGTTGAGCCTCGACAAGCTTGCATCGTTGCTCTATAAATATGAAGGCAACGACTAATGTGTTCGTTCACAAATGTGTTAGGCTTTGTCTTCATATTTACTATGTGAGTATGTGGCTGGGTTATTTCTGCCTATCTGCAAACTATGCACCAGGTGCGATGCTCTCTCACAACTTCGAAAGTTATTACGTCGACTCGTCGAATTGATTGATCATAGGAGTTGCTTCGCTTTGTTGTTATTAATAAGATAATATCTGATTTTTGTATTGTGGATAATAACAGAATACATCTTACAATATTTTTATTTTGCAGCAGAGACAATAAGAAAAATGTTGGCTGATTTGCCTGCCAAACGACATCGCGTCTTGGTAAATCCCTTGAATTCTAACCTTCGGCCACGGCGAAAATTCGATAAACAGCGAAACAAGTTAAAAATAAAGAATAACTTATCGGAAGAAAGAAAAAAGAAAGACCAAGTTAATGTTCCGCCGTCACTTTCAAATGATGAAAATGAAAGACTGAGTAAAAAACTACCAAATCCGAAAGATGGTGAAAATAGAATTTTAAAGAGCAATTTGAATCTGATTCCTATTGTCAATCGTCACAACAACACGTTAAAAAGAAATTCTCCCCTCAATAAATTGAAAAACCTGCGTTTTAAAGAGTCGAAAGGTTCCAACGATAAAGGAAGTGAAGGAAGAAAATGTTCAGACTCAGGAAAAAATACTGGCAACGACAAATCTGGCAGTGGTAATACTAATAGTAACAATACAGGAGAAAATTCTTACAATACTCAAGAAAATGGAAACCGGTCCAATGGAGGCTCTAACGGTCGAGATAATCAACAACCAGGATGTAGTAGACAAAACGATGATGATAGAGATTCATCAGGGCAAAATCCAAATGCACCATTAAAACATTCCATTGCTAGCTTGACTGCGAGCACGGGAACTCAAGATAAGGCGGTACAATTCCATCACCTATTTCTGGTTCAGCAGGAGTACAATAACATACCTCAGCTTGTGCCCTCTAGTAAAAAACCTCATTTTGAAAACGAAGCAAAGGTAACCAAACTAAATAAACCACCTTTACACTTAAGTAACGGTGGAACAATTGATAATTTTAATCAAAAGAGCAAATTAAATAAACCTCGCAAGGGCTTAAATGATTGCATTGCTATGCTAAGAAATAAATTAGTGGAACCGAGATCGATTACGTATAAACAAGTATCTATTCAATGCGACGTTGACAGTCTTGAGGCTTTGCAATTAATGAAAAAAATTGAGAGACCTATAACCGCAACAGATAACACCCAAAGACCAAAAGTGACCCATGAAATTGCTATACAGTGTGCAGATCTAGATAGTGACGAACCTCTTGCACAAGCGTTAATGAAAGAGCGCAAAGCTAACCAATGTCAGCCAAGTATGGTCCAGAAAAATAAGGGGAAAGGTAAAGTTTTAAAAGGTAAGGCACCAGATGAAGTAAATGAAAAATTAATAAAAAGAAGTCAAAATAAACACAATGATGTAATTAAAAATCTTTGTGATGTCCAACCAAGTACAAGCCGGCAATTTATATTCACTGGTAATACCCAAGAGGCTATTAAAGATACAAAGAATGGACGTGACGATATTTCCGGAACTCCGTCTCAATCATTTATCAAAGACACGAGCAAAGATATCAATAAGGAACATGAAAACATTCCTATAAATACATCTCCATTGGATAGTGCCAAAAATGACGAGAACGAGATTCATAAAGAACACAAAAATATTAATTTACTTGCGCCTCAATCAGATAATACCAAAGACAGTATTAAAGCCATTAAAAGGGGACATGAAAATGTTTCTGCAACAACATCTCAACTAGATAGTTCTAATGGCGCAAAGAAATGTATTCAGAAGGGACACGAATCTATTCAAATACCTCCGTCTCGACCGGAAAACACGAATGATGAAAATAAAATTGTTAAGAAAGGACAAGAAAATATTCCTATAAATGCGTCTGTATCAGATAATATCAACGATGCTAAGCATATTAAGAAAGGACACGAAAAGATCCCCCTAAATGCGGCTGTACCTGGAAAAACAAAACTCGCCAAGACGGATATAAAGAAAGAAGCCAAAAATACGCCTCGTAATGTAGAGAAAGAAGCCAAAAATTTTTCACCAAGAGATAATAATATCAAAGAAGCTAAGGAAGATATAAAAAAAGGGAACGAAAATATTTCAGTGTCTATGTCACAATCAAATAATACCAAAAATGATAAGACAGACATTACAAAAGGCCATGAAAATATTCCTGCAACTGTGTACCCAACAGATAATACCAAAGACGCTAAGAAATATATTAAGAAAGGAATTGAAAATATTTCCGTTACTGCGTCTCAATCAAATAATGCCAAAACCGTTAGGAAAGATATAAAAAAAGGATATGAAAATATTTCAATAACGGCATCTCATTCCAATAATATTAAAGATAACAAGAAAAAACACAAAAATATTCCTATGACTACAACAATGTCAAGTAATATAAAAGATAATAAGAAAAAATACGAGCATGTTCAGGTAACATCCATATTTGTAAATCCCAATACAGAAATACTCGAAAGTGAAGAAAAAGAGCTTAAACGAAGTTTTAACGAAGACAATAAATGTGAATCGATGCCCCAATTTTCAAGCAGTGTAGAATGTGGAAAATCTAATTCTGAAATTTTGAGTCCTAAAGAAGTTATAAATATTATGTGCGTTGAAAACGAAAATAGTAATGATTCAATTCGTACTGAAACGATTAACGTCAATAAGATTGACCACTTCACTATTAATGTAAGCCCTATAGAAACAATAAATAAAACGATTATAGCACAAAGTAATCAAGAGCAAGATAAAACAATAAACTACGAAAATTTGGACCCAAAGATAAATGAGAACGATGCTGCGAAGCAATCATATGACTCAAAACCTATGGCGTCTCATTATTTACCCATTCAGGATGTATGCGAAGATTTGTCTACCAATAAAGAACACGCAGAGTACGAATCAGAAATTCCAACTGCTCATTGTAATATACAAATGGAATCTATATTGTCAGTGCCTTTGGATTTATCAGGCAAAATATCATCAACACAATCTGACTCCCCAGTTCCTTACCCGATGTCAACATATGCTGATAATTACGAAACTTTAGATCTGTCAAATAAAAACCCTGCTAGAGACATGTCACTAAGTAATGTTTTTACTGATGAAGACATTGTTGATCTCCGTGTTAAGTATGCCACAGATATTCACTATGAATGTGATTTGTCTACCTCGCCAATTCCAGATGAAGCAACTGATTTATCACTTACAAATGAACAAATTCCCAAAGATCTATCTTTAAAAGGAAGAAATTGCAGCTTCCTAACAGTATCAGCTACTAAAAACAACAAATATGCTAATATTGGTTCTGGTAGAAGTCATTATGATTCTTGTGGATCGAGTATGTATGAGGAAAACTTGTGTTTAGATTTTAGCATCAAAGAAGTACAAAATAATATTCCAACTGATTTATCCGGTAAAAAAGACAATCGACATGGTCCTTCGGGTGGTTCAGTCTTATCTGTCGCAGATACCATAGAAAGTAATGATTCTGATTTGCCAACTAATTTATGTTTCAGTAAAAGGCTGAATGTGCATGACCATATTCATGATCTTACAGCTAATACTTATGAAGATTATCAAGTAACTGATGAGGTAACATCTAATATCGATCACCAGATGGTTAATCCCTCCATAAGTGCAATTGATGTTCCAAGAGTAGCAAATGAATCATCGACAAATGTATTAAGACACAACAGAGACGTTGATGCAGATATAAACAAAACCATGATTACGGCGGAAATAGAAACAAACGATTCAGGAATAGCCTTAATATCTACAAAAAATTTTGATGAACACGATTTAGGGATTACAATAGTAACTATTTACATGGATACGCCAAATATAAATCATCAACCGATTTACACGAAAGAAAGTGTTCCGCCGTATTCATGTACAAAAACAGGATTATGCTTATCAGAGAATATCACGACTTCTCTACCTGCTTACAATTTAAAAAATAGATTGTCTGTGATTCCATTAAGCAAGCATGAAAGCACTACGCCGGTTTATACCTTAGCTAATGCTTGTATTTCTGTTACGAAAGTAGATGCTTCTTGTTCATCTTCGCTTACTAATATGCTACCAAGCATTCCTGGAAATACAATAACTAATACCACTTCAGTATATACATTGGCCGGTACGACAATTGGTACTCCTATAAACTACAATCCCGCACAGAATTCTGTTCAGGCTAGTTATGAAACAACACAGCAATTAATTTCTAAAATGAATACTGAGTCTTTACCTTACAACTCCGAAGATCCAAATAAACCTTCTTCAACTAGTATAATAGACAAAGCAAAGTTAAATAACAAAACAGAGAAAATAACAGAAAATTTAGATCAAGATCTTGACACAGCTAGAAAAATTGCGCTACTTCCCAAAGAGCTAGTTGAGATTTTGGGTACTATGCCATCAGATCATCGGCAACAACTTTTAAACGTACTACCACAATATGTATCCAATTCAACTTCATCGTCTATGCATAAAGAATCATCATCACCCACGTCTCAATCAAACAAAACAATGCATACAAAGGCGGATGTGATATCTGAGAAGAAATATAATTTACTTAATCCTACTCCTCCCCCTTCAACATTATCGCTTTCTTCATGTGAACTTTCCCCAACTTCTATTAGTTCAATTCTACTAACACCTCCAACTCCTAACTTTAAAGGACAACAACGTGTCAAAACTCCTAGAGATAACAAAATAAATACTAAAATGTTAGAAGATCTATCGCTATCCGTGGAGGACGAAGAACTTGAAAGTAAGCACTTGAATATAATAGATCTTACGGGTGATGATAATTCGCAGCCAATGCGCGAAACTGAGGTGCATACAACCTCAGAAATTAGCTCTCATTCTATTACATCTCAACAAACTGAAATATCATCAGTTGTATTAAATAGTGTAGCCCCAAAGCCCAATAATGACAAAACCGCAAGCCTACGTGCGGTTCGTATTAAGACACAATCCGAAAGGCAAAGATCAGCTTATTCAGAAACTAAAACGAAAACTAGACACAATTCTATTGACATTCCTGTTAGTGAATTAAAGACTGTTGACAAGAAAACCAGGCCAGACTCCAACAAAAGTGCCACGATTCAACAAGGAGAAATCTCGAGCTCGCAGTCTATTAACAGAAATACAAGCGCAGAGTGCGAAATTTCGTCTTCGGTTTCAATAACCAATGAAAATGATGTCAATAGAAATGATGGATTCAATCGTATGCATAAGGAAGTAATATTTAAACCAAATAAAGGTGGTGAAATTGATTCAGGAACAATCACGCCCAAAGCGTGTAATGTTAGTAGTACAAATTTAGTAAAAAATGATGACTCTGAATTTTCTGTTCGTGCAGCTATATCTTCCCCTAAACAATCAGAAACAATTACATCAGACAACAATAATGTTCTACTTTTGTCTAAACTTGACAATGAAGGCGTTGAAATAAAAGAAAGAGACACAATTTTAAAGAAAAATAGAAATGCATGTGAAGATGATGATTCTGACGATGATGTATCATTAGCTGTCATAGTTCAACAAAGAAACAATGAAAAACCGGAAGATAAAAGTGAAGTAATCTGTAATAAAAACAATGGGAAAGGAAAAACAAATATCGACGATATTACGTCCTCTGTTACTGAAATAATGAGTGATAAGTCAGCTGAATCGTTATTAAGTGTCTATAATAAAGAACAGTCAAAATTATCAGTATCTAGAATGAATATTGATGAAAGCCAAATCGATAAATTTAATCTTGATATGTCAAAAGATAAAAATAAAAGGAAAGTTCGTAAATCTCGTCGATATAATAATTGTACACCAAAGCTTGTTGAAGAGCCAATAAATTATGAACTAGACATTAATAAAGAAAATACCGTGACGTCTGAAATTGAAAATAAAAAACACAAAGATGATACTATTAAACAAAAACCGACTGATCTAGGCAGTGAATGTGTTTCTTCTGGCATTGAAAAAGAAATTGCTGTTAGTGTGACTGTATCTAATAAAGGAGAAACCAATGATAATGATGAACTTAGCGATGAAAGAAATTTATCTGACGGAGATGTTACCCTGTGTGACTTGACGCTAACTGAATCTGAAAATTTTAATGACCAGGTTAGTGAACATGATGTGTTTTCCCTTAAGAGCGACGCTAAAACTCATAAAAATAGTGCTCAGATATCATTGGAAGAGAATCTGTGTAGTCGTGATCTCGCTACTGTACAAAAAGTAACTCATGATCTCGCTAATGCACAAAGAATATCGCTTATTCCAAAAATTAAAAAAAATGATTTAATGTCTGCTAACAAAGATGTAAAACAAAACCCAGACAGTTTCATCGGCACAGACGCTATACAGTCTCTAGCGCCTAAAAGCCTCAGTGATAATAGTCGTGACAATCAATATAAAATATCAAATACAGCAAACATAACTCAAGGTCTGACCATTGTGACACCATTACGGCGTAGCAGGCGCGGAAAATCTCTTTTCATTGACAGTACTACTTCGAAAGAACCCACTTCGCCCACTGATATTACTTTAGAGCATAAAATGCCATTAACGAAAAAACAACTTATTTTTTCAAAGCTTTTGCTTGATGAGGGACATACTGTAATTCCACCAATTTCAAACGATATGGAAATAGTTGAAAACAATGTAGAAAACTTGCTACAATTTGCTCAAGAAGAACCTGAAACTCTTGAGACGAACTCAGAAAAGAAAATAAGTACTATCGAAATTAACCTGCAGGCTACAAAATCGACTATCAAATCCAATAAACGTAAAAAATCTTCACGTATGAAAAAGAAAATTAAAAAGAAAAAGATTCCACAAGATTGTTCCCTGTCAACGGAAATCATGCATGTAGATCTATCTCTGAGCGAAGAAACAATTTCCGAATCGAAGTCTGCAATTGAAGCTCCATGTACAAGTAACTTAAAATCAAATTCTGATGAGTGCATGACTGAAAGGAAACAAAAAGATTGTTCACCGAATGAAAGTTATGAAGCCGATAACAGTCTAGGCTTTGATACTATTACCGCTCATAAGAGCAATTTAACAAAGAAGTCTGGTTCTTTAGAAAAAAGAAAACTGGAAGGCAGTACGTACATAGATTCCTCGACAAGCTCTTTGCCGAAGAAAAGTAAGAATGACAATAATCCCAAACTAGAAAATATAATATCTAAGGAAAGTGCGGACAAATCAAATAGTGAAAATAAAATTAGAGCACGCACTATGACTTGCTACAGTAGACCTACTCCAACGCGGCGAGCAAGATCTAAATCAGTGTTTGTCAATTCTTCTGACTATTATGACCCATATGACATTGACTTAGAAGAAATGAATGAATTATCGGAATCTATGAACCAAAAGACAATCCTGAAGAAAGATATGTGCGAGCTTAAAACATCCAAACGTTCAGTAGAAAATAATTTAAGCAAATCAGATGTGGACATGCAAAATACAGCCGAATGTTATGAAGCAGTACCATCTACTAGCAAAAATATAACAGTTAATTCAGATCTTAGTAAAAAACATGAAATGATACAAGAAGATAGCAAAGAATCAAATAAGACAATAACTTCTGATAACATTGAGATTATAAGCGATTCAGATGACTCTTCTAAGAGCGACGTCCCACTAAAGAAATATGTTGAAGAAAAAGAAAAAAAATTGCTAGATAATCAAGAGAGTTTAAATAAAAACAAAGTAGAGGTTATAAGCAGCAATGTCAACGTTAATTCAAAGACAAGAAAAAAAAATAAGCGGCCGAACGTTACCAAAATGAAAACTAGTGAAAATAAAACTCAAAGTTCAGAAAGGGAAGCCCAGCTACGGTCGGAGCAATTTATGGAGAGTTTTGGTTTCTTTTCAGAAAGGAAACCAAGAAAATCTAATTTGTTAGCAACAAAGAAAATATCGGAAACCCTACACATCATAGCCAATGAAACTGATGATGTTTACTTTGGATTGAAAGAGAGCAGAAATAGGAAGGCAACTGATAAACGACATGCAGACGAGGAGAAAAACAAAGGTACTCCATTCGTTAAAGAAACAAAACAAGGTAGTAATGTGACTAAACCTAGCCGAAAGAAAAAAAAATGTTTATTTGTGGAATTTAATTATTGTCAATTATGCAGAAAAGAATTTCGTAGATCTGATAATTATGTAAGACATCAATTGTCTCTGATGCATATTTCTAAAATTTCAGAAATTGAATTGAAGATAAAAATAACACCAGGGGAGGAAGAGCCTAACTACTTGATTGCTTATAAGATACAATTAGAACGAGCGAATATGCTTCACGATAAAATAGCAAGGAGAAAAAAAAATTCGTTGCCAACTAACGATATAATTTTGCCAACAATTGAAGAAATGTTGGCGGAAGCGAAGCGGTCTGTCAGAGAACAGGAAATTTACTGCCGTGGATTAAGTAGAGATGAGGCCCTGTTTGTTGATTGTTGTGAACTTTTAAAAGAATCCCACAATAAAAATCATAGAAGAGTGGATAAAGTTCGACATTGCAACAGATTAAATTGTACACAGGCTCCAGGAAATGAGCTCGAGTTCTTTTCCGAAAATGTTGATGAGAAATCTTCTAGCAAAAATGATGACGACGTAGATTCCATTACGGCTCGTAATATTTTAGAAAGTGATGAAGTTCGCAATTTAGAAAACGATTTAATATCTGGTTTACAAGAGGCAGCAAAGGCTACTAATCGAATTCCAAAGAATTTCTATAATTTAAAAGAAATTATGCCTGAAGGAATAATAAAGTTCCCAAGTTGCACGTTCGTCAATCCGCCAAGCCTCTTACTAGAGAAACAAGAAAAATTAGAACAAGCAAGGCTCCTTAAGGCTAAGCGGAGTCCTGAATACAAAGAAAAAATGTACCCTGATATTGAAAATATTGATATGTTCGAAGATAAATTTGACAAAATCAAACGAAAATGTAGATCTCAAGCGGCAGCAGCTAGCAAACAACCACAAGTAGTTCCAGAGGCTAGCTCCAGGTATTTTTTCTTATTACTATAAACCACTATAGAATATGAGACTAGTATTCCTTGTATGAATTATTGAGCTCTAGAACAGATATACAATGGTGGATTGAACAATATTTGGCCTAACCAAGAAAATAAACGCAAACTAAATCACCATCAAGTTCGATACACTTATGCCATCTCCCATTTAAAGCAATTAAACCGTTGAATAAAAAAGTATTCTACCTTGGAGTCAAAATATATAAATACTGCTATTTTAACCTCGTCGTTTGTCGAAAAATTTTGACCTCCCAAGTGCTTTTTTAGGTTAGGGAGCGGAAATAAGTCTGACAGTGCCTAAGGCGGTAAATAAGGTGGATGCGGTAATAGTTCAAAGCCTTCAGCCATTGATAGCAGAGACGTGTGGGTACGGGTGTTATTTTGATGAAACAGTACTTCTCTTCTGAGCATTCCTGGACGCTCTTCTTTTATTTCCTCTCGTAAACGACGTAATAATCAGAGTTTATAGTCTGACCCCTTTCAAGATAATCAATCATAATCATACCCTTCGCGTCTGAACCATTACCTTGTTTGCCGACAAAATCGCCTTAGCCTTTTTAAGGGGTGGTTAAGTCTTCTAAACTGTTTCGATTGTTGTTTTGTTTCTGGCGTAAGTATGAACCCATGTTATCTTTTCAAAACCGATTCAAAAAATCATCTGAATCGGCTTCAAATAACTCCAGTAACGTGAAATAGTCAACCGCGTTCCTTTTTGTTCAGCTAATAGCAGTCGCGGAACCTCCATCTCGCAGACACCTAGTGGAAACCAATTCGTTGACCGTTATGTTTTAAGTTCGTTCGTAAGAGATTTTCGGCTATCTCTCTAATTTTTAATCTACGGTCTGCCATAACTAAATCGAGTACTTTTTAAAATTTTTGTCAGTAGTGGACGTCGAGGGCCTTCCAGAGCAGGTTCATCTCTACAACGCTTGAATTCTGCTATCCATTTTTTGTAAAGTATTGACAATATCGTCATGGATGGCTTTCGGTGATAGCCTTCTTCTGGAGGTTCTTACTGACGGCACGCTGCTCGAATTGCTACTTTTGCAGAAACTATGTCCGATTGCTTTGTTAAAAAAATATAAAATTACAACTAATTATCCCACACGTTTCGAAGTTCACACAATTAACTAGTCGGAACAGAACTAAATTTTATAGGTGAATGACTGTGTTACGCCGAGTATTTTTCAATCCACCTTGTATAACACCATACTTGTTGCTGTAATGTGAACCAAAAGTTTTGAAAATAAATTTTATTATAAAATAATTTATGCCAATACGATCGCCGAACTGTAGCTGGTCCGATATAGATGTAAGCGACAATGGCAGAATATCGACTGACCATTCAATAAAGTAAAGGTGTCTACGTACAACACGGACGACTAAGCACTGATGATGATGATATTATTTCATTACCTTGAGGTTTATATTTTTTTGTCCTACAAATTTAAAACGTCTAACTACACAATATGAAATGTTTAAAAGATTAGTGGCTACAAAAACTTCGGATATGTTGTAATTTTTATGCGGAACACAGACATCCGGTAGGTACATAGTTTTGAATGAGGGTGCTTAGACAAATATTTCTATATGTGAGAGAGAAAATTAAAATTTTTACGCCATACAAAAATATATAACTATTCTTTTTTTGTATGCTCAGCCAATTAATTTAGATATAGTAGACTTGGATTTCAGATGTTTCATTCGTTCATTACACAACATGTGTAATTATATTGCGATAATTTTTCAATTATACGTAGCTTGTCAATAAAGCCGCTTGAATTTTGCAGTCATAGGGTCCGAAAAAGTAAGAAAAAAGGAAAGAAAAAGATAAAAAATCATCAGAATACTGTAATGACCAAAGGCGCTTTAAAAGGGTTCGACGGTATTAAGGTATCTATAGTGACAACAGATATCAATATGTCTGCAATAATACCTCCCACCAAGAAGTCATCCAAGAAGAAGAGAAAGAGTCAATCTAATAAAAAGCGAGAAAGAAAATCTTCTGAAGTAAATGTTAAAACTAATGATGGTCGCAATGACGAGCCGCCTCAAAAGAAATTGGATGTGTACGAGTTTATGGATACAGACGACGCCGAGGTATTTGATTTTAGACCATCAACAATCATGGAAAGATTTAAAAGTATTAGCAATAAAGAAACACCTAGCACATCTAAAAGTATTGGAAAATGCAATGAAGTTGAAATATCTAGCGACAGTGCTTCAGACGGGGATGATTTTGTATACATGTCTGATGACTACGTGTGTAGTGAAGACGAAACTGAAAATAGTATCATGTCGTGTGAGTTAAAAAATATGAATGAGTTAAAGAAGCCTTCTCCGCACAAGAGAAAGGAAGTCACTGAAAAAAATGCGGTAATGGGGAAAATTTTTAAACACAATGCAGTGCGAAGTGAGAAGAAAAATTCAAAAAATAGAGATTTAGAAAAACCTAAAGCCAATTTAGATCAGTTATTTGATAGCTTACTAGAGGAACAACCGCATTCCTCAAAACATGTTAGTGTTAGTGAGACGGTAACACCGATGATGAGTGAATACTCAGATCAACGATATTTTAGAATTACATCACCGAAACAATCCGACCATCATGATTATGGAAACTGTAATGATGAATATGACAAGTATGTAGAAAGTACTATACCTAAAGCGAAAGCTAATTCAAACATATCAAATAATATAGTTGAGGATACATTTAATCTTGATAAAGCTAATCCCAGTTCTAAGAAGCGACGGCCCACGACATCACTCAAAGTGCGCGATGCTTCACCAACTACGTTTATAGAGCATAACACGAAGAGTTCTAATAATAAGACATTAGAATTGGAGAACAGTATATATTCACAACACTCTACAAAGAACTACGATCAGACTCCATTCACTGATCCGGATAAATTGCCAAAACATGACATTTCAGCTTCACCAAAATCAATTGGAGAAGAAAATTTTGATGATTTTGATTACAATCGCCATAAAATAAAAGACAAATCTCGAGACGGCTCAAAAATCAAATCATCATTTAAATCATGTGACACGAACAAAATCAGACGGGTCAGTTTCGACTGTCACTCCGAGTCGCTCGATACGAATGTATCCGACGACGCTGGAGTAGCTAGACAAAGAGTACGACGAAAATGCACTGTCGGGAAACAGAACGTTTTAGCTGAGACGTGGAGTTCGGAGTCGGAACCGGATGGTATGCCTCCGAGACCGAATAGCGCGGAGTCGATCAGAGTGGGGACAAGCCGGCGGCGAAAGGGTCGCAAGAAGGATGCCCATTCCAGTACCAATAGAAAGATCAATAATCGAATTGTGAAAAGGATTGATTTAGAAAGCAGGGTAAGTAGTAACAGCCGTAACGCACCAAGTGATTTGTATGACGCCGGAGGTAGTCGGGGTGGTATAGCACGCAGCGGAGGATTCGTGAGACCCGGGCCGTGCGTCACCGCCACTCCATCCAGCTCCTGCGTGAAGAGTCGCCCGCGCCCCCCGCCGCACTACTGGTCGGAGGGTGACGACGAACAGGAACATCTCCAGCAGCACGGCTGGATAGTCGGCGATAGTCATAAGAAGTTAGTTACGATGTTAGCGCACGCAAAGGGTCGTAAGCGTAACAACGACGACAAGCGTCACGTAGTGGAGTAAGACTAATGTTTAGGTTATTAATATTAATCCCTTTGTAAATATTTTGTAAATAATAATTTAGCTCCATACAGTTGTCATTGTTTCGTAACTTTAACGATTGACCAGATCCCTAAGGCTACACATAAAATAAATTGAGTTTTGTAAATACTGTATATCGTTTTAATTGTTTGTTTAGTTAATTTTAGCCAGTATGCTGTGAGGACTGAATTTATTTAGAATTGTTGCGCGAGCCTTGCAGTGTCGTAGGAAAAATGTTTTTTTTTTTTTGGCCGTTACATATAAGTGATATTTTAAAATATTTATTTTCTTCGCCACTCGTGGCACACGAAGAGGACAAATTGTGTTAATTTAAATGTGTGTCTTTACAATATGGTCATCGACATGTGATTTCGAATTTGTTTTTCCTGTGTTCACTATATCTACTACACCTTTTTCTCTACACGGAATAATGAATAGGCATCAATAGCACATTTATGTCCTAGAAGTTAGGATTCGTAAATGTTTAGTTCAATTTTTTTTTATTTCGTAATAAAATTTAAAATTTTCTATTTTCTTTTATATATATATTTATTTAGTAAACAAGTGTAGCACTTGCAATGCATTGATATTTTGCGTAAGTCGTCAATTTCTTAAGCTTACCTACGTTGCAATGCCATTCGGTGAGTATTTTTCGCTGGACGATTATTTCTGTGTTCCTTGCATAATATAAGGTAAAATTATATTCGATGAAATAAATAAATGTCTGTCCTGAATATACTGGATGTGCGTTCTAGATGACGTAAGCAATCGTATCTCATTTGATTTTGTACGATAGTCGCAGGGGCTGATGAAGCGGTAGATGTGAGAGACTTATATTTGCGTTTTAGGATTTGTTAACTATTTTTATACATTAGATAATTTTGATTAGTCAAGTAACAGTTGAAATCGCAGCTTTAGTTATCGTTAATCTAGTCCAGTTTATGAATGTGCGCTAGCCCTGTCGTCAGCCTCGTTTTTGTGACTATTTTCCAATTATTGAGTTGTTTGTTAGTCATGTGAATTGACTTAGACTATATTACGTATGAGTCTTATTGTCTCTAACCGACCTGAACATATAAATCTCTTTTTGTTAAAACTAAAATACTGTAACGAAACGCTCATTTCATTTTTCTATTATTTCGCGATGGTTTCTTTTTCATGATGCTTAGTGGTTTCTGTGTTTAACTTATAGGTCGGTTAGATGTTGTTTGTTGAAAGATTTGATTCTTCAGTAGAAAACAGCTCAATTTAATATTTTGACCTCTATGTATCTTATACATCAAGTGTGGCTATACTTTCGTAACGATATAATTAGATTAAAATTTAAAAAAATAATGAACCGTTAGCTGAACCATACTTATAGTATCAAATCTAAATGTATTAGCATAAGGTAGAATAATTTATAATTTGTTTAAAAATTATAATATTCAAATAATTAGGGCTACGGTGTAAGGCCGGTGTACATGTATGTTATACTCGATGTGAATTATGATCCCTACGTAACTCTTTATCATTTGGTTGTCGAGGACAAAATTTCTTGTTTTGGCCTAAATTGTGTTAATGTTTCGAGCTTTCTATACAAAACCTAATGCTATATTAAGGGATTAGACTCCTATGTACATTTTCGGCGTTGTCCTGACGATATAAAAGATGTTTTATGCTTTTTCCCATTTTATTGTTGTCAAGCATATGCATATTCTTCAAAATCTGTGTTATTCCTTAAGGTGAATTAAGAATTAAAGTATATACTTTTAAATATATGTGGTATAATTCAGAAGTGTTTTATTTGTAGTGTATGCCTATCCTTATTTAGATTCTATATATGTTAAAAAATAGAAAGCGGCAATTGTATCCACTCCAAGTCTCGTTTCACAGGTTACTAAACTGGTAACTACTACATACCTAAATGCTTAATGTCAATAGTTTACTCCTAAACGTGTGAAGCCAAAATGTGTAGTTACCTAGCCAAATCGGAACCAGAGAAACGACAGAGAGTTAGTAATATTTTGAAGACAACAATTACCCCACGAAACTCTTTTTTTCTAAACAATAAGCAATTAAGAACTCGACGTGACGTCATGCTGGATTTCCGTAACGACATTTATTCAATTATAATAAAATGTGTCGCTACAGAACAGAGTGAGCTTCATAAAAATTCTAATAGAACCGAGATTTACGAAAATTACCCTGTATAAAATATCTCTACATTATCACTAAGGATTTGCCACCGTGTAGCATGTGAAACGCCATAGCCTTAAAAAAATATTGCTTAAACCTCGGGGGCGGTCTATCCATTGGGGAAAAACCTGATGAAAATATGTCTGATTTTGAAAAATCGATCAAATTCAAACAGACAGCTTGTGTGAAATTTGTTTTATTATAGATATTGAATAACAGCGCCCCTCAGTTTTATCCGCGTATTTTACGTAGCGACAGGATAAATCTTATGTATGAAATTCTCGTGTCACAATGTTAGTTACTAGGGCTGATTGATAACTGGCCGAAACGACAAAATTAAATAGGGGATAGGCAAGGAAAATTCATAAAATTATATTCTATCGTCTAGCGTTGCTGCGCCTAGTGCCGCCGATAGCTGCGCCACCGAAGCATATAGCTCTGTTCTTTTCAGAGATGACTTCTCCATCCTGCGAACCACTCACCGAGTGCTCTGACGACACGCTTGAGATTGTTAGCTCCGGCTCGGAGAGGGCGCCAGGAAGATAGTGTCCCTTCTATCCGGTATCTGAAGTGCTGGTTAGATATGTAGTCCTTCATTTTTATTTATGTAGCTGTCCTACTCGACGTACTATCGTAGGACTCCGGAGCGCGTAGTGGTAAGTGTCTGAACGGTATCCGCTAGCTTACTCTACAGTAAACATATTTTCCAACCCACAAGCTTTGGTTATGGTGCACCGAATGCGGAAATATAAAACCATGCCGTTATTCTGAAATTATGCGTCTACCTGTATTTGGGGATATTAAGTAATAGTTATCGTTGTTATATAAAGATTCATATAGTCGATCATGGATACTCCATGCATTAGCATTTTTGTAATAAAATAAAACCATACATACTATAACAAAACTACTTCAACCGATTTTATCGTGGTTCAGGTGTTCTACAATCCCGACGATTCAGAGTGGACACGGGTGGACTGACATTGTCATGTCATGATATCACAAGTTATGTAATGTACCTATTTGCAAATTTTTGTTGTTCCGATTGCATCTGTGGGGCGTTATGTTTGATTAGTGATTTGATTATGTTCATAACTGGGTCGCAAACAGAATAATTTTAATTTCAATAGTGTCACGGATCATCCTTGGACGAAATCTGCATTCTTTTGCGTTTAATCAAATCGAATATAAAGACAACGGTTTATCTCAGTGTGATCATAGACCGCTGGGATCGCAGATTTTGTAGCGCGTTGCGGTGTCTAATATCATCTATATACTGTTTGACGCGAGTTTCGATTGATCTTTTATTTGTCCAATATAAGAGATACAACAGGCACACTCACTATCTGCTCCTGCGTCTAGAAAAAAAAAGTAGTATGCGCCTCCTAGGTATGTGGCATTTCACAGGTGGTAAAAATTTACGGATTTTCTTTGGCGGCTTAAAATAGGTTTCCAGGAAAAAAAATGACAGTGAGCCCCCTTCTGTATAGTAGTACTGCAGGGAGGAGGTCGACGGCTGGTTGGACCCTGTCTCTGAGATGCAGACGGGTATTTCGGTGTCTAGGTGTTGCTCATCATGCATACCTCATGGTCTAGGAAATAAAGAATTACCCTGGAGTTGGATGCTGCTGAGAGTTACCGTTAAAGTACGCTTCCTTTATACGATTACTTATATACTTTATATGATTTAATGTTTTGAGATTACGGATGATAAAAACATGAGTAAGCTAAGGAATTATGTCTCTAACATTGGTCTATTTCTACTAGCGTATTACTGAAAGGAAAAAAAAAAAAAACAAAACCATCTACCAAATCGCGTCTATTATAAGTACATGTCTTATAATTTTAATATCATGTTGCTGTTAATTACACTGTTATATCATCACCGGTAAGACGGTCCAGGCGCGGCCAGTTTAAGACCTAAGCCGCCTGGACAACTGGTAGATACCATAGCTTGCATGCGAGAGGCTCCACGTTGAAGCAATTGGTAAACACATCTGATATTGCTAATCCCCCTGTTTCCAATACCTGCGCACAGAGCTAAGCTCGCTAATACTCGGTTGCTTTGGCATAATTTAGATCCGTTCATGTGTGGCAGTACACGGTAACGGTTTGATACATGTGTTCACCATATGGTGAGTTGCATAAATCTGTACTACTAATATAAATCTGAAGAGTGCGCTTGATCTCAGAAATTACTGGCCCGAATGAAAAAATATATTTGTGTTAAATATTCCATTTATCGATGGAGGCTTTAGGTTTTAACCATGACGCTACGACCAATAGGACAGGAGTTACGCGGGAGAAGCCACGGGGTGATGCTAGTATAATGTTAGGCCAGCAAACACTGACTAAATTATATATCAACGCAAGGCTGAAATTACTGCACCTAAGAACCTGAAATTTGTCCAGGGTTTCCTTACATGATGTAAGTGAGCACAAAACAAGTATTTTTAAATATTTTAGCGCCATTAGTATATAATATAAGTTTCTGCTCTGTGGTGTTATGGTTATATTAATGTTTATACTACAACATAAAGTCTTGATGCAAATAAAGTAAATGCAGATTTGCTGTGTGTGATGTTGCTGTGCGTGATGTTGCTGTGCGTGATGTTGCTTTGTGTGATCTGGAAGGCGCCAACTTATTTAGATCCGGTAGGGAGTGGTGCTCAAGATAATGTTTATTTTATGTTTTGAATTGGCTAACTGTACCCCGCGTACCCCTGTGTAGAACTAGCTGTACCCCGCGGCTTCACAAACTGGAAACTCTTCCAAGGGAACAGTTCTTCGGGATAAAGTATGTGCATGGCATTCAAGTTTGTCTTAGAAACCAAATCTCTTCATAAGTTAAACATTCTTACAATCTTATACATTTGCAATAATATCTAATAGTTGATCAAAGTAACTAATTATGTCACGTAGCCGTCGCGCCCGCCCCAAAACAAAGCGACAGGGCCTTACTTGAAAATGGCTAGCTGAAATACGGCGATTTGGACTATCCAAATACTACAGAAACATCATGCAATCTAATCAGAATTATTAACCAGGAAAAGAACATGAAAACTGTTTAAAATGTGGATGCTGCACAAATAATATGTAGGTGTGTGTGTTACATTTTATGTCGTGTGATCAGCGAAAGAGATGGGCTCTAGGTGAGGAGTGTTACGTGCACGATGGCAAGCTACTGAGGTACGCACTGGATTTTTTTTATAGAATAGGTGGGCAAACGAGCAATCAGAGCCTTTTGCGACCGTCGACGCCTATGAACATCCACATACTATGTCGATGCGTTGCCCACAACGGGCCACCGACTACTCACAAACCGCAAGAAACGCGACACTTAAAATGTCACTTTACGGCGGTATTATGTGAGCTTTAATAAATTTTACAAATGAATAAATGAATGAAACATTATTTATTGTCCACATTACATTGTGGGTGGGAAATGAACTGGCGACCTCTGGTACTCCCTGCACGACTTACCTAAGCTGTGATGCCGCTGCGCCAGCCGCTCGCCTGGCAGGTAGGTGTGTAGCTATATTAGCACAGCTGTAGTATTATTTTTCTTTATATTATAGGGAGGCAAACGAGCCACAGGTGCCTATTTACGACTGCCGATGCCCATGAACGTCCGCATGCCTTGTTCTACTTAATATGTTCTATCCACGTGGTATATTCAACCTCCAGGCCGACACTCCTGTTCAATGCGAAGCACTTATATTGTCCATATACGTTGTACTTCTTTGGCGTTCAACACTCACAACAGAAGAAAGGTATTTAATACACTGAAAGTTTCGTCTTTATGCATCATGGTATCTTTTTTTAAACTTAAATGTTGGCATTTGGTTGGCGCGCATGGTAAAAATTTACACTCATCAAGTGGAAAAATGTTAAGAAATATATCAATTAGCTGCTGGCGCGATTAGCTGCATGTTACTTTCCATCTTCAGTAGCTCGTGACCTCTGCTAGTGATAGTACAGGATTTGTCTATTTCATTGAGATTCAATAGAAACATTGAAAAGTAAAAACATTTATTATATAAAACTTCAATCTAGAATATAGATAATAGGTATATTACATGGATGCTTGGCACAACCGTCGGGCTACTTAATCACGCCGAATATAACAATTTGTCTAATATTGGAACATAAATAAATTTTCCTAGAAGTCTCTTTCTTACAACTTAGAAGTCTGCAGTTTACATTTTTAACATTTATTAGGAATACCCCATTTAGTACTAACTTATTTTAACGGAAGAACGTAATTTCACTCACCTACCCACTTACATGACGTGTCTGAGACAACTTTATCATATTATGGTAAATTGTTATAAATTGTCCAAAAAAATACAAAAACAAATGATAGAAATATTAACTATTCAAAAATGATAAAAAAATGTACATGATAAGTCTTAGAAATGCATCAGTTTGTCAAAAGCTTGTTTTATTGATATTAAATCTGTTAATAGGCGATACCGATTTATCTCTAGGCCTAAAATTAGGAATTCCTGTTACATGTCCTTTGCCGACCGATGCAATTTTTTATACAATCGTTTAAAATTTCTTAACTTACATTATAATTGCCAGTGATGAAGTGCCAGGCGAGTGCAAGTAAGTGGGTAAGTGTTAAGGTTTTCTTAGCCTAAATGTATAATGCATATGTTATACCTTTACCCCTTGGTAGTATATTGTTTTTTTTAGTAATTGATATTGTTTAGCCTAAGTAAGGGAGACTATTTATAATTTTTTATCGATCGAAATAAATTGTAGCCTTATAGCCAAATATTGGCCAAATTTACATTTTTTGTACGAAATTTCATTACTCGGCCCAGAAGTTTTGTGGTGATTAAGCCGGACCAATATTATGTAATATTTCTTATCAGGGCAGTCTTTATTGTCTTTGTATAGTTCATAAAGTTCAATGACAGGTACAGGTTTCATCGACAGATATTAATCAGTCGTTTGCTTTGTACTACACTTCACTTTAATTATAATAATGAACCCTACAAGTGCGACTAGAGCACAAACGGCTACAAGGACTGGAAGAATGATCTGTAGCAACTTGAGTGGCCTGATGAGGCGATCCTTTACCATATTAGCGTAGTCGTCTGGCAGCTCCATGCCCTGAAACAATATACATTATTATTAACTAGCAGTGCCTCGCAGTTCCACTCGCGTATCTCCGGTCTTTCAAATTTTATTCGTAAGTACCTTAGAGCCCGAGGAGAAAGTTTCATGCTTCTAATTTTAACAATAATGTACTTCTAACGTATATAAGAAATGCCAATGCCTATATCCTGATATTTGCGCCGTATCCTTCAAAAACGCCTAAGACATATCTATATAATCATTTTTAATTAGCAACCCAGAAACAGAGCTTCATGCTTTTAACCTAAAAAATGACGGATTTCCATACAAACTATGAACACTTCTAATTTTTCTAGTCCTTATAAAATTAATATTCCTAGAAGCAAACTTCTACTTAATAAAACGGCATTACTTACGAAATTTGATGACCCATACTTCAATAGTTTCCGCTCGGCGACGATGTGACAGCCGGTCAGTCAGAGCAACATATTTTATAAGTATATCAAAGTTAGCAGATTTCGCAAAGGTGGCTGCCATCCACCCCTATGAGATCGACCATATTTTTCGTATGATACGGCAAACCAACACGAACTCAAGATCAGTGCGGAACATGTCCTCGGGCTCGACGCAGATGACTGTTATGATTGGAAAATCATATTCATAATTATTGGTCCAACCCCGGACATGCACCAAGGGGCAGTCTGTAGTTATTGTTATAGAGCCCTTACCCGCGATAACGATGGATAAGACAAATCATAATTTGCCAACTTAAACTTAGATCTCTAGAAATAATAATAACTAAAAAAGATATCGAATTTCATCGTCATGCTTTTGTACGATGCCAGAGGCATCACAATGCGGTGTCAAGCCGGCAAACTATCATGGACCCTGATCTGGAGGTGCCCATTAGAGAGAGCCACAGGTACCTAAAGTAGGTTCCAAGCATAAGTCTAACTTTGACATTAGGTGAGCTACTTTATTTGAAGAAACATAACCCGATCCGATATAGAGCACTAAAGTGGTATAAGTCGCGACGCTGCCTGACCTTTTCAGCAGGTGTCGAGACGGTCTAAAGTAGTCAAAGAAAATCCAATCGCACCTACCACGCAACGCTTGCTACGTATATGAATTGGCGATATTTTCGTGAAAAATGGCATTTATTGGCCTCAAAATATCCCCGATACGTTACTTCCTGAAATGTAAATGTTCTATACCTAAACGTAACTCAGTTACAAATTTGCTGTCAGTATGTAATCTAAGCCGAGTGCCTGAGTAATTTATCGCTTAGGTAGGTTCCTACTTATGTCAAAGTCCACGTTGCTATAACATATTACAGGACTGAATAGGACTCCGGTCATAAATGTCATGTTGATGAATAGAAAATAAACTCATATATACATAGGAAACTATTAAACTTACAAACGAAACCGAAGCAACCGAACCGGGCCAGCGAACGACTTCTCGCTCACATAAAACTGCCTTAAAAGTATCGCGTTTTGTGCAGTTTGTTCTCCTCGGGTCTAGGAGAATTATAGGATAAAAAAGGCAGAGGCATCTGGACAGCCAACAGAAATAAAAACATAACACTGATGCGATAATGACGATGATTTTTGTTCATCCAAAAGTTATTTAACGCGCTCTTCCTTTATTTCAAAATTATTTTGAATTCCTTCGATTTTATCGTAACTATTATAGTTTGTCTATGTATACTTTGTCTTGGTATAGCTACAATCGCACCAAAAATTATATCACGATATAAATAATAGTTAATAATGTTATAGTTACCTCTTCAACCCAGAAAATAGGCATCAACGTGGTCTTCAAACTCTGTGTTGCGGCAATAGAAATAATTGGTCTCATGAAAATATTGAACTGTGCTCGTTTGAACCCCCTGATGACGGTGCCGGTGTTCTGGAACAAGTGTATGTGGATATGTTTGTGTCACGCTCGATGAGAATCAACCGGATGTGATGCGTCGCCGTATTATAAGGAACTTTTTTGTATGTCAGGTTGCATGAGTAGGAAGATTTCTTGATGCGTCCTACGAGCTCACATATGCCAACGATGCAATGCAAAATGTGGGAGCCTTTATTTATTTTTTTCGACTTCACAAATCTCTGTAGTAATAGCTAAACTAAGAAAAACATTTCACGTTAACAAACAATAATTAGGTACAATATTGTTAGGAAGTAGCAATAAGATTTTCAAAGTAATTGAAACATGACTTAACAAGTTGAGCCCGGGGCGTCGGTGCATTCCCGGCGGCGCGTGTTCCGCAATGTCGGCACAATCGGAATGATCTCTCCCTGACATACCTAATACCAGCGTCATGTGATATCTAACATCTTTCCTTCCATACTAAACAAAAAAATATTTACTGTAAAGGTATAACCAAAGCTGATGACTGTGTTGAATTTTCAAAAATTCTTCAAAAATTATACCCATATTAATTATACCTTAAGAAATACTTGTTGAGCCTCCTTCATTGGTTCTTTTCGGGTTCGGGCTTCTTTCTGTTCAGGGTTAGACCCGGCGGCAGTGTATTGACGAGATTTACAAAATCTAATTTCAAATGATAAAGTTTTGATTTTTTTTTTGAATTGGCAACCTAAAGATTTACGTAACACAGAATGAATTTACCTCATAGGAAATAATAAGGACTGTCCAACATTAAATGTGACTTCTACGAGTCTTTCGCGAAGACGATTGAGATATCGCATCTTAAGCTCAAGCACAGTCTATGTGCCTTCTTAAGAACAATCCCTGCACCCCGGCCAAGTGAAAGATGTTTGAACGAGATTACTAATTGTTGTCCTCGACTTAAATTGCAATGTTCTGTCAAAAGTTGTGCTCTCAAGGCTTACTGCAAAGTCCGACCGCGCTAAACTTAAGCTAATTAAAGCTTTTCTTGACTAGGGTATTGAGTAACATTTTAAGTGGCGTTGTAGAATGATATTCTACTAACATCATCCCGCGTTTCACCCGCATAAATCCGGTCTTATGGGTCGTAGCATCATGGTATATCGCCTTCCTCCATAAATGGACTACTGCACAGAAATAGTTTTTCAATTCGAGCCAGTTGTAGTTGAGATTAGCTCGTTCTAACAATCAAACTCTTCAGCTTTATATTATTAATACAGATTTGGTGGCGCGACAGAGAGCACAGAACACAACACCAAGTGGGGTCATAGTGAAGAACAGTACTTAATGTAATAGTGAAGAACAGTACTTAATGTAATAGTGAAGAACAGTACTTAATGTAATAGTGAAGAACAGTACTTAATGTAATAGTGAAGAACAGTACTTAATGTAATGTGATTTGTTATTGGAACGAAATCCCGTGTCGCGCGTATAAACGTACACCTTAGTATAAACAGACGTTTTCACTCTCCCTGCCTTTCATGTGCCTGCACAACGGACCTTCTCGCATACGAATTAAAAGTATATAGGTATAGCTTGATTCGAATGTGAAATAGTTATTTAATTATTATAAGTATGGGCAATAATTGTTTTCCAACTTGAGGTTTGACACTTCACAATATAAATTATGGTACAGCAAACGTCTACCAAAAAACAAAACGAACCACGATCCGACTGGTTGTCCATCGACCCTTCATGCCGTTTTTTAGTATCTTTATCATCTCTTATTTTAAGATATTGATACTCACTAGCGGTTTGAAAACCAATATATTTGACTGCGATGTCTGCATACGGGAGTTCTGCTTTGACCTCTTCAAACAGTTTCGGAGGCAACCTCAGTCACGACTGTTGGAGCCATCATTTCTCATGACCCATGAGCTTGTTAATGATATGGCACATTTCACAAGTCAAACCTTCTGACTCATACTGATTGGTATGAAATATCAGCAAACCATACAGTACTGTGCGACATGTCACTGCTGCCGACATTGGGCCGTCGCGGCTGAGGTCTCTCACTCACATGATGCTGGCGTAAAGTGACAGTCATGGCAGTTATCGTGCGGTTTGTGGGTATCCGGTGGTCCATTGCGGGGTTAGGTTAGGGCAAACCTCAAATACCTATGAATGTTCAGATTTTTATAGGCACAGGTTGTCAAAAAGACGTGAATTCCTCGGTTGCCCACTTTAATTAGCCACATGTTTAATACGACTTCGAGAAGTGTAATACTTACCATGTAAATAGTTTCTTCCACACCTCTGGAACTGGTTATCCGATTCGTAAAATTATTTCAGTGTTAGATAGACTATTTATCGAGAAAGTCTATCGCTTATATACCATCAAATAAAGAATCTGATAAAACGATGTCTTTGACTCTGATAATATATCGATAGACTTACTGGTTCTAGGTCTAAGACGATCCTGTGTCTCTCCTCGTCTGGGCTCATGCCTATCACTCCGTGCTGGTACTGGTAGTCGGCGTACAGGAAGTGGGGATACGTCAGCACTAGGTACGCACCTGGAAAATATTGTAGAATTTTATTTTACGTGTTTTAAGGATGCCGTATCTCAAAAGAAGAGAATGGAAATCTTATAAGTATTACTATAATTAGCAGTTCGTCTGACCTTCGACTCTGCTATGAGCGGTTATGACCAGAGAAGTCGCGGTTGCGGTTGGAGTTAACTGCAACCCGAATTTGGTAAACACGACTACTCTCGTTCTGTCGATCTCAACTGCTTTTAGAAATCCGTTAATGGCAGCCCTAATTCCTGTCCGATCTTTATGATTATTTTGTTATCCGTTTTCCAAATGACGTTACATACTGATAAGTGCGGATTCCTTTCAGTGTTATAATAGGAAATACTGCTCGCAATGCGACAGCATAGCTGTCACTTTTAGGCGGTGTGGCGTGGCGAAAGGTACCTTGCACTAGGTCACCACCAGCTGTCGCTGAGTGAGAGCTGTTTCTGACCCACGGAGTTCGTACGACAGGCACCTCCGTGTAGCCCTTACCACAATTACCCTGCGCTTTACGGAGCTGCGCTTTGTTGACTGCGGTCAAAGCGTCCGCCTGAGCAAGGTCAGGCTCCGGCAACCTCTTGCAGGTGTCTCTTTACGAGCTGGGTAGGAGAAATCCCAGCGCTACCTCTGGGACACAAGGGACGGCTACACAGGTTTGTTTAAAGTCTCGGTTAGCGTATTAGGAACTTAAATGGGAAATAAATTGTGGATTTGGGTTCTACAGGTGTCGGTTAAAAGTAGCAAAATGAAGTTAAGTAAGACACTATATTAGTAATATGCACACCAGCACTTATTACGAGGCGCCCAGCGTGAATATTTATGAACGTCGGCAGATACCAAAATTGTCGGAATCCTCGATTATAGTATAGAAAATAAGGTAAGTACATAGAAAGAGAATCAATATCTAGTCACACAAACACGATAAAATATGAGCTTGTTGTTGCCACTCGATGTGTCACCAGCCTCGCGCCCACCGGCTCAGTACTCGTTACAACGACGATATAGAACTATAAACAGAATAGAAACATATTTATTCGGTAATCCTACTCTATATCAAAAATTCTACGTCAATAAAATAAATGTATCGTTTGAGAGTACCGACGGCGCTACCTCACCAAAACTGCCTTTGTGTTGTGTACGGCTGTGCACTGCGAGCTACCAACGCACTTGAGGTCTTTCAGTTTACCGTAGCACAGTATTTCTTTTGCACACTGTACTGTTTCATATTCTCTCTACGTATTGTACGTTTATGATTACGAGTGCACGAACTGAGTCGTCCTATGGCATGTAGGGCTTAGGTCACATAGGAGACGGGCGCCAAGTAAATTCATTTAAATAATTATTTTAGTCTGCCTATTTTTTTCTCCTAATATTCCCTCTAATACTTTTCACCAAGTGGGGCGGACCCGTGCCTCTCCCCTCACTCATTTAGCACTAGTACATATAGCATAAGTAGCAAGGGTATAATGGGCAAACGAGCGGTATAGACCTTTTGGTGAACCCAGTGAAAATTCACAAAATGCACAATTCGCGACAGCATAGTTATTATGCCTTTGCGGCGCGGCGGCGGGGAAATTGTGATCAAAGTTTCTTAAGAAATGTGCTCTATCTCATTTCTGGTTCTTTAAAGGATGACCACAAATGGACAAATTAACATTTATTCGTATATTTAAAGATGCATTTCTTTAAAAAATCTTAAACTTATGGTGCAGTTGTGATGAGTGCACAAATATAGGAAACAGGCGAGTGAGTGACGGACAGAGCGGGTGCGAAGTCGACCTATGTTTAAAGTGATAGTCGCCCACGACGCAGTTGTTGAAGCAGCCCAACATCCGGCCGGGTGGAGTCTGTGCGACCCTCGCAGGGAGGGGCTGGCGTGGGATGGGGGGCGGCCGGCTGCACGCTTGTCTCGGTGAACTAATTGAAATGATAACTTTGAGTATTTTGAAAGGGTAAAATTGCAATATGATACGATTTTTCACCGACGCGTAATACCTAGGGGGGAAACCAAATAAGGTCCAATTTGATCTACAAGGTTTTATTTACCACGTTAGCACAGCCGTAACCAAAAACATACTCATCTATATAGAACTTTAAAAAACGTACACAACTTGATGTGATAATATAATCTTGTAGAGATTTAATTTAGTAAATGTAGGTAGCATGTGTGTGTGTGTGTGTGTGTGTGTGTGTGTGTGTGTGTTTGCGTGCGTGCGTGCGTGAGTGCGTACGTAAGATTATTATATTTCACTTAAAGAACAATGAGCCGATTTCCTGGATTAACATAAAATATATATTTCCTCATAAAAAGTTATGCATCCTTTAGTACACAGTTTTCACTTCATTCGCACTTGTCCGATTCGCATTTTTTTCGCACAGCCATATTGTTTTCTTGGTTTCACCTATACAGCTTGGTAAACAACATACAATAAAAATTGCTTCACTTGAGTAACAACATAGTAATTACACATATGTATTACAATACTACGTAGCATCTAAGCGCAATACTTCAGTAGTATGCAGATATCTCCGGGCGTCATTTAAATTCTAAACGGCCATACGTGTCCACTTATGCTATAAAAGAAATACACTGGAAGATTTCGCATCGACAATCGTTGAAAAATCCGGATTTTTATAACGCTTAATCAAAATACTGCGTACAGTTAGCTGAGGAACCAATTTGCAATAGTATCATGAACAGAAATCAAATTTCTTTTTTACTTTGTGCGAACAGTCTTTTTGATGAATCCCGTAAATAGTTTGGGTGGTGATTTAGACTTTCATTAGGTTGCGTGCGTTGAACTGAATGCGTTCACCTGCTGACTCGGAGACCTGCAGAGTTTGTGGTGATTGGATAGTAAATATTCCTAGAACAGCTCTCGATTCATAAAATCGATAAACCTTCAATAGTGTAATATCTGGGCGTCTAAGAAATGGCTTGGATACTTTATAACAACTTTATAGCTCTACATTAACGGTTACACTACAGTAACTTTAATCTGCTTTCAAATATTCATTACATATGTGTACACTATGTTACCCTAACATACTCAAGTTTTTTATAAAAATTTGCACCGGTATGGATTCAAGGACTTGTTAGGACATACGATATTCATCGTATGTATGAGGGGTTCAAACCAGTTTACCGCCGTCCGCGTACGTTTCGTACCTATCATCGGCCACATTACCGTTAGCGAAATACGCTTTTTGCCCTCGTTATTGGCAATGGGAGTCTTCTGGCGACTACCGACACACATAAATATCCATATAGGTCATAGATGGTATGCAGAACAGACCACCGAAACGTGACAGAATACCTGATATGTGCTGTCTCGTTTCATTACAGTCAGATTACGACATGATGGGAATAATATTAAGAATGATTATTTAGACAGTACACAAACTGTGTGTATTTGATATATTTGTCAGTATGCATAATGTATGTATTGCTGTATTCGCCGACGGAGCAAAAAAAGGTCGTATTAAATATTCTGCTTGCGCGTACAATTGGAATATTTTATTTCACTTTTATTTTATTAAATATACTTTGGAAAGTTTAAATTTGAACCTCTATTAATGAATTGGGTAGCGAACGCTGGTAGGTATCGTTTATTTTTAAATACTGGAAAGCCTTTTTTTTTTTTAATTTCGCACTACATTTATTTTGATGAAGCTATATTTAATCTCTTAATATATTTAAGTAACGACAAAGGACCACACAGTATGAATAAAATACGAATAATGAGTGTTAAGTACGCCCAATGTAACACTTTTCAGCACGTGCGTCGCATACGACTCATGTTCACCTTTCGCTTCAGTCATGTCCGTTCTTAATGGGTAAACTCCAGTGGCGTGTTGGAACTGACACAGTTCGGTGTCACGATTGTGACGCGGCGGTGGACTCGGCCCAGCACACCCTCGAGGTGTGCCCGAGATGGGCGGCGCTGCGTCACGATCTGACATCAGTTGTCGGAGGGGACTTGTCAAAGTCGAGCATCATCCTCGCGATGCTCGGCAGCGACGAGTCCTACCAGGCGATGGCTTCCTTCTGCGAGACCGTCATGTCCCAGAAGGAAGACGATGAGCGGGTGAGAGAGGAGGCTGCCGATGCGGCCTCCTCCCGCCGACGACGAATGGTACCCCCATTCAATATTTTCCACGCGGTTTGATCTTTGTATGATCTATTCAATATTATCTATGTTATATTCTCAGAGATTCAGCTAGCTTAAGCGAAGAAGGGCCACATCGCTCGCAGAATCGATAACCGCGCAAGGTTGGCGGCCTCGTAACCGGCGGACAGAACACTAGGGCCAGGCGGCCTCGTAACCGGCGGACAGAACACTAGGGCCAGGCGGCCTCGTAACCGGCGGACAGAACACTAGGGCCAGGCGGCCTCGTAACCGGCGGACAGAACAGGTCCAGGCGGCTTTGCGGGGCAGTGCAGGAGATCGCGATGATTATCTCTATTCGTGTTAAATTAAGATTAATACTTCTTGCGTTGTACAAATAAGAGTAATAATCACATTTATAACATTGGTGTATGACTTTCAATTCTGGATATTAGGATATGTTTTCAAATTGTTCTTAGTTGCAGCTATCCAAAGTTGTTTATATCAAGTTATAGAATTATTATCCCATCACAGTGCTGGAACACCGGAGCCACGTAGCGACGAACAGGAACAGAAACTCGGTAAATCTTATATTCAAACAAATGTAACACTTATGTAATAACTTCTCATAAGTCGTCTTATTGAATTTATATTTTTTAAACAAACGACCAAGGTTTTAATGTTATTGTTGAATGCCCAATGTTCATTTGCCAAATTGGATTTTAAGCATCGAGTATAGTTTGGTTATAGATATTTCGGACCCAGTCGTTATAGCTCAACGAGCTCTTCCAGCCACCACGATAATGCATGGCTAAGTTTAGCGCGAGACAGCCGCCCCCTCGTCAGATAGGGGCAGCGAGGTGAACCGACCCCC
>JAFELO010001778.1:98983-111733 GCA_017140195.1 Eumaeus atala
CCCCCCAATGGGCCACCGGCTACTCACAAACAGAACGAAACGCGACAACGACGCTGTCAATTTATATATGTTTTATGTTTACTTTGAATATATTATTTATTATTTTGTGACATTTGGTAGTTTTCTGACATGATCATTGCATAGACGTATTTTAAAATGAAACTGTTCCGTGTGATTTATTCATTTGCACACTAGCGACGGCATAACATGTTGATGTTTTTAATAATATCCCTACACGAAAAAAAATAAAAGTATCTTTATGTTGATGTCACTTCACTAGGAGATAGGAGAATTCCTATTCCAATGGGAGGAGGAGTAATTTCGACTGAAGAAAAATCCGACGAGCTGGTGGCAAGACACAACACGGCGTGGTGCCTGTAATATATCTGGATACCTCCAGGTTTTATTTAAGAGTGGAAAGCTTCTAAATAGCCTTTTTCTAATAGCCGGGACTCAACATGAAATCGAAAGGACTCTCCGTAGCGGTATAATTTGCTACTGTACACAGTAAACATAATTTATTCCATCTAAAAGATGAAACGTCTCAATCCGTCGCGCACTTCTGCAACTCAATTTCATTACAGCGACGTTTTTTGTCGTCGATATTGAAAAACGTCCGCCGGAGCTTGCAGCCGGTCGCGGTCGATAGAGGCCATGTCGGCCGGGGGCGGATCAAACACGTCGGGGCCCCTGGACAAGGCAACTCTCGGGGCCCTCAGACAACGCAATGCTCGGGGCCCCCCGACAATGCAACGCTCGGGGCCCCTGCAACTTCTATGGTTTCCGGTCATATTGAATTCATATTGAATTGTTCATATTGAATTGAAGCGATTGAATACATTTTAAAGCATACGGAAAAGCTTGGGGACTGCTTACGATATATATTACGATTTTTTTAAATTATATTTTAATGAATAACAAAATATTTAAAAGAAACTCCGCGCTAGTGCTAACCCTTGTCGAAATTTTAACAAGGTGTCGATACCTTGACGAGGGCATCTCTTAATTATTTTGTTTTTTTTTATTTGTTTATTTTACTTTTCTAATATTTAGAAGAGCTTGATATTGAGAAGGCTTGTTGTATCGAGCATGTGAAGCTACCTTTATTTGTTACTATCAGGCAAAAGCTCCTGAATGTATTGGGATGAAATTGGGGAGAAATATTGATTACAATCTGGAATAACATAAAAATAGTTGTCATCAAATATACATTACACCAGCTGTCCGGACAGACGTTGTTCTGTCCTAAGTTTAATTTGTTGTCATTGTAGCGTATAAGGATTTAAAAAACTGTTAAGGGTGAACAAACCTTACCACTTAAGGGTATGAAAAATAGGTAGTAGCCGATTGTCCGAACTATCTACTGAATATACTTATAAAATTTGGTAAAAATCCGTAAAGCCGTTTCGGAGGAGTAAGGTAACTAACATTGTGACACTAGAATTTTATATATAAAGTCTATATATATGTTAGAACAATTTAAAATTCTTTACAATAAATTTAAATAATTGCATTAATTTTGATCAATAATCAAATTCTAAAGACTATATAAAATGATTTGAGGTCAAGTATATTTCTATGTATATTAATATTATAAATAGGAAAGACTTTTTTGTTTGTTTGTATCCCGGGCGGTTCCGCGCGGAAGGTATATGCAGACACCCACGTCAGCTATTGCGATATAAGTAATGTCATACAAACTTTTACTTATCTTCATACGCCTTATCCTAATAAACTTGAAACAAGGTCACAAATATTCCTAGTAGTAGAGAATGTTTTTTTCTATATCACCGGGGAATGCGTTTACACATAGTGCCATGCCACATTTCAGCAAAATTGTGTCAGCACGAGCGTCCGAGATAATACGGTCAGCTGTTTTGCAATTTAATTTTATTTTTTTAAATAGAAGAGCAATAAAGAAAACGAAAACGATTACAATTTACAATCCTTATTTATATTTCACAGTAAATCGCATCTTGACATGAATGTTTGACCCCTGTGTCTACATGCCGTCGATACACACATCTAGATGTATACACAATATACACTTATATTTAAACACAACATATACACCTTATAATATACAAAAGTAATAATAGGAGCGAGTGGCGTTTTCAAACACATGCTCCGCTCCCGTGCTCGTATATAAATCCTATAAAGAAACGGGAAGCTTAATCTCTGTGTCAAGGCTGTAACGCGTTTGTTGATGATTTTAAATTTGAATTTTAGAAAAGGTTGTTAAGTAAACTTGTTTAATAATTTTAGTATTATTCTTAGATGAGCATATTTTGTGTACTTAGTTGAATGTAATTCGGTTTTAATTTAAAAGTGTGTACAAAACTCGAGTGTCGAGCAGGTACACACTCGCTAATAATTTATGTAGGTATTAGTCCAATCTATGAACTTAATAACAATTGTTATAAAGTAATAAAGCTCCTATCGTCAAATGTTTGAAATGTTCCAAATGAAATATAACCCTTTTTTTTCTTTGCCCACCTCTACAGAGTAGATAGAGCTCTATCTTATTCTCATGTAGGAAATACACAAGTTATTACTCTATCTACCATATTATTACTTATGACATTTAGTTTTTATTTACAAAAAGATTTTTATTTTTAAGACTGTCCTCAAAGCCTGGGTATACTTTATAATTGAGATCACTAGTTTTTGTAATTATGTACGGTCTCCTAAAGAGCACCGCTGAAGAAGTGGGGACACGCGGCGTTCAACATTCGACACGCGTGACCGCAGTGCAATTTGCATTTGCAAAGCAATTGCAAAGCATCACATCATCATCATTTGGATAAGCATTTTTTGCTTTAATAAGTATTTTGCCTACGCCTCTACGGTTTACTTGCTTTATATCTATGAAGGAAACCAATTTTTGGAGTACAAAGTTTCTTATGTTGTTCCAGTTTATAATCTTTAAAGTATTACAATAAAAGTACTTTTACGGCTTTTATCGCGGTTTATTTAATTATTTATGTAGCCCGACGTTTCAGAAGCTTTACATCAACCACCCGTTATGGTGGTTATTGTAATGACTAACATTCGCTTAAACTTAAGACATCAGTATCTTTAAAGTACTTTTACGTTATGATTAATTAGATTCAGAAAATGCCTATGTAGTAAATTTAAATTAAAATAAGAATGATGAATTCTATTATTGTTTCTGAGATTTTCTTCAAAAATAAGTAAACACTTTTCCACTTTCTCCTTTTTGCGAATTGTAAATTTATGCTATTTCTAATCGTAACTCAACCTCAGAAGAAACGACAAGCAATTCAATACAAAATTGCGGTACAATTTCACTATTCAAACCTACGATTAATTTTCAATTTTTAAACAGCCTTTGCATGGTGTGCACATCTTCAATGAATTGCCTTAGTTTGCAATAGCCGTTACTATTTCTTAATTTACCATTAAAATGCTTGGAACATTTTCTGGTGTTCTGATGTAGATCTTCTGAGGTACATCTTACGCATGACAACAGCTTTTCACTTTTCACAGTCTACACTGTGCAGTGATCCCAGCTCCATCTGCCGCGGTTGTGTCTAGTGTTATATATCAATGGTAAATTGGCTTCCTTGACATTAGTGTGTTATTTTTTAGTGGACCTTGAGCGGTCGTTATTATTTATCTGTTAATCTGATACTTATGTTTCTCTGCGGACCTCGCATTAGAATATCTCAAAATATCTGAATTATTATACGTTTTAACATACAGCTTTAATTAGGTTGTTGCATTTTTTTCATTGCAGATACCGTTGGTTGATTTACTATCTCTATATTAGGAATTAGTGATACTTGGGTCCGGTTTCACATGTTATAATTTTTTAATTTTGGTCAAAATTAGGCTGTCTGAAATTATGTCAAATATGGAACAGCTAGTTGATACTATTATGGAAAGTACATAACCTGTGAAAAATAATATTGATGATTGAAATTTTATTTCCTAAATTTAGCCTCTTTCAGAATTAAGCGTTCTGTCAAATAAGTCCTGTAAACAGAAAGATATTGCCTTTAGTAGGAACCTAGACTAAGGTTGCCAAGTATTCTGTTTTCCCGGGACGTGTAATGATTTTTGTGGTGTCCCGAGATATGCAGTTCAGTTTAAAAGCGACGTCTTTGGGGTTTGGCACAACTTGATAATAGTATGTATCAGTTACATATTTTTAAGTCCATAACGTTACATAAAGGATATCTATTTTTGCTTAGGATCTGTGGTGATGGAGCGACGAAAACCCTAATACATCGGATTCCGACATGTGCTCGTCAAGTGACAAGACTTGGTTCGGGTCGAAATGGGGTTTGGCTGTACATGGACCATTCGATCGCGATATAGCGGAGGTGGCGAACCGGGCCACGTCTAAGGACCCTACACGGTTTGTGAGCAACCTGCGACCCATTGGCGTGCAAGGCTTAACCGCTACCTAATCAAATGAATTTGACAGTTTTTCTTCGGAAAGTTTGGTTTACGGAGTTTAGATGAATTTAAAAATTAAAAATAAAATTAAAATAAATGCTTCTAATAATAATGCGGATGTCTATGGACGTCGGTAATCATCTACTCGTTTGTGTTTTGCTATAAAATATTACCAACTACTACGTACATAAGCCGAGTACAGGTAAACCCGCGCTACTTGCAAAGAATGAATTGGTACTAAAAGTTTTTCTCGCTCATAGTTAATGGCGCACTTAAGACGAAGGTTTCATTTATTAATCTCGAACAGTACAGAACAACGAAACACCGGCACGGGACTTCAAATTCCTTTGTGTTGTTGAAAAGGATTTTACAGGAATATAACGATATTATAGCTATCGAAGTTGTTATATAATAGACCTTATTTCTTCATCCTTGAGTATAAAATGGAGCGAACCGCCACTCGATGCGGCTTAATTCCCGTAATTTCTTTTGAAAACAGACACAACTCCACACACAATACACGATAGTATTGAACAGTGGAGATTACTTTCAGACTTGGTAAGAAGCTGTGGAGCTTCTTACCCAGTCTGAAAACTGTAACCGAAGCTATCGGAAATCTTATTTTATTTTTTAGGAAATCTCACAACAATACGTAAATTGCAAATCTTAAAATTATAACAATGTTCACTTCTGAACGTTTTTACGCTCTATCTCAGCGATTGTACGCAAATACCCTAAAATTTTGATAGTTCCATGACATATTATGACAAATATGATTTACTTTCTAAATTCATTGAAGATATGTAAACCAAACTTTCCGAGGAAGACCTGTTGACCCATTGAGAACGTAGCGGTCAAGCCTTGCGCATCTCGAAGTCGTTCGCGCGTTCTTATCTATTTTTTGAATTTTCATGCAAATATATAATTACATATCAATTTTACATGAATTGAAAGAGTAATGAAAATCTTGAAAATATAACTACTTTAAACAGTTCTCTGTAACTGGCCTCTTGTTGTTAAATAAATAAACCGTATCCAAAACTACGCATTTATTTATATCATTATTTATATATAATATATTGTCTTTATTCTAGATATACTTAGTCTGGCCATTAATAATGTTAAATAAAAAATATTACATTTGAATTTGGAATATATGTAATTTCTATATGATTGTTCATTATTTTTTTTCATTTTGGCGCTAATACATTGTACAATATTTTGCGATATTAAAATGTAGTGGGGAGATAAAGAGAACATAGCCGCTGTGATTGCATTACACAAATCAAAGAGGAGTCAAATGCATTTTTAAATTATTACCAGGCTTTTAATAGGTATAATGATACTTCCTCTTTTTGTGACAATGAATATCTGGACATCTACGTAGTGTTCGTACGCGAAGGTGGTCAAAGCAGTAAGGGAATGAGTATGAAGAAATCCTTTCCGAATGGTTATACATTTTATCTAGGGTATTTTAAGATATGACTCAGGACTTGCAGCCTATAAGTCATTTCTTATTTAATAGAATATCGTGATACATATTAAAAATAAAACTTTTGAAACTAGGAAAATCTATATGTTTCAGAACGTGACCAAATTTTTTTTTATTATACATACTTCGATTCTATAATAAAATAGTATATCAACACGTGGATGTCATTCCTTGTTTGTACTGATAGTAGAGAGATAGTACAAGGAGAGCTTCGTCGTATAATCACATAATAAAGCATTATCTTCCACATACATATACAAGCTCACTATGACCTGAAGTTATGTATGGCTTTGAGATCTTGGGACCAGTTTTTTTAATTTTCTCAAGATACGTACCTACTTAAAGAGGTGGCAAGCTTTTAAGCATCACGAGGTAAAATTAAATATTCAAGGCAGACTACACACTAACTTATTAATATGCATCGATCGTTATTAACATTTTACATCTAAGTGGCATCAGGCAGCAAAATGTCCGAATGGGGAATTCTACCAGATTCTGCATTTAGTACTTAACAAAATGTATAAATATGTCTCGGTTACCTTGTACATGGAACGGATGTTACGCCCTCACTTACGGCACTTGGCACGGGGCTGGGCTCACGCGGTGATCACTTCTCAGATTATCTATCGCGGTGATTAGTTCTGCGTGTACAATAGATATAATATAATGTACAAACAATTTTTTGTTCTCTATAAAAGTTACAAAAGGCACTTGCTACACTACTGGAATATAGCGGGAATCTACCTTTTTTATTTTTGTAATTCACTACAAAATCTTCAAGAGGGTTTCGGTTACTGTGTGTGGTATAGCTCTTTTACTAAGTATGAATATCACTTGAGATGATAATTACGCAACCCCTCTATGAAATGAAAAGAAACATGATTTGTCAAACACGTGGAGCCGGCTGTAACATTCCAGTGCCCAGTCCGCTGCACACGCTATGCCACACTGTGCTCGTCTCTCAATTAACAAGTGGGTTTTTGTTACCCGCCATGACAGCAGATAATTAACTTTAATAGGCCAATGAATCGACAATAGAATTTATTTGAATCATTCGCCTTATTGCGTCTTTTATTGATCACGGCCTCGTGATCTAGTGTTAAGTGTGCTCAGCCACGGATTGTGCGGTTCAGTGTTCCGGACCAAAGTCACGAAAATTGGAAGTCGGTGAACATCTAAGAAAACTGTTGGCCCTGCATGTGAATTCCCTCCGGCCGAGCCGGACTGCCGTCCCATCGGAGTACAAATAATCGGAGTGTACAACACACGACTGCTCTATAGTATAATCCGCGCAGTGGCCAGTCTCTACAGATGGCCGCAGTGATCGTAGCTCGGCTGAGTGGACATTACATTGATTACTCCAAGGGCCATCACAGGTGCAGGGAGGGCGTAAAACGATTACTTCGGAGACTCAAGTTGGAGGTTCTCAGCGGTCGCCATCTGTCGGACGCACTCATAGATATCAAACTTGTTACTTCTCCATGGACGTGCTAATGGCATTGCTTTCAGCGCACCTGTTCTTCTCTATTACAACTTTATCAGTACAGCTTAATGCCTTAAACGAGTAGTGTTACTTGATACATCTTAATTATTGGCTTCAGTAATCACAAGGAGTTCTGAAGCCAATAATTTAGAGGTAGTGCCATGCACTGGGCCGGCACTATCGAGATACCTCACGCTCAGGTAATATACCCGACGACGTTTACACCCGGCTAAGTGACAGCTATTCTGTCGAGTTTTGTGCCGTTTAAGTTTTCAGCGGTCCGTTGGTGGGAAGGAAGGCAATACGTACGCATAACAATTGTATCGTTGGTCACCAAAGGTGGAGACGTCACATTTGCTTCTTAAACTGTAAAACACTACTCAGTTTATAGGTAGTGTGTATTCTTGGGTATAAAACCCGCGTCATTAAAACTATGTTACACCACTTTATTGTAATTGGCTAAAATATAAAAAAGAGGGAATGTCACATTTATGTAAATAAGTAATTAAATAAATGAAATCCACAATTCGGTATAAAGCTTCTGTGTATTTCCACATTCTTTACAGTTTTTGAGTTTCCGGTATTCCAACAATATTATGATGTTCGGATAGAATAGAATTACAGAAGAGTGTGAATAAACGGAAACTCTGCGGCGCTTGTTCAGCTTGTCAAACACCGAATATCCCGTTGAAACGTATATTTAAATATGAACAGTGATAGTTGATAGCGCAGCCTTTAAACTATATGTGCATTTGATTTGCGCAGTTCCTATTGTAATAGTATTTGTTGTGTCTATTATCCTTTTACGCGCTTCTGTTAAAAGCTTTTATTGCATGGTTTTATTACAAGCTTTTATTTAGTTTCACCTGTCCCGTTTGCGTTTCTTTTTTGTTCCTGTTTGTCTGTAATGATATCTTGCAGGTTAATAATTTCTACCCATTTCTCAGTTGTTGCTTGAGCTGAAGCTCAGCAGCGTATAAATCGGAGACGGTGATGTGAACTTTATAATAACACATTGTAATCACGTGGTATTTGGGCTTGTTTCATTTGATCGAGCCAGGATTTCCGACCACATGGAAATCAGGACTTGAAGATGGAGCTGAAAGTTCGCCGAAGTCTATTATAAAATGTCGTAATCTCGTCGTGTTGCGAGATCTATTTATTTTGACTTTAGACCATGATGACAAATAGGGCGTGATGGTGGAGTTCTGTTATAAGCTATTGGAACTCGATTCTAGACTAATTTGTTTTGGAAGGAACTTTAGACCTCGATGACATTTAGAGTGTCTGATACCAGTTTATATTCAGTAAGAAGAAAAAAACAACCTTAAGAAAAAACTCATAAGTAATTCCTTTATAATTTAACAAAAGTTTGTTTCTTGAAGTTTTTTACTTTAACAAGCTATTGTATATACATGATATTGTATGTTTTGGTCAAAACTTGTAGAATTGATTTCATCTACTTTTCAGTATCCAAAAAGCACGTTTAGCTCCTGACCCTTAGTTTACATTTGCATGTCTACACAGTAAGTTGGCTGTCATCCAAATTGCGACTCATAGGTCATAGTACGAACCCACTGACCTGATAATGGGAAGGTAGTTAAGAGAACTGTAAAATCGCAACGAGACTAAGTCCCGAGAAAAGGGTTTGGACAGATAGATGGACACCAAAGTGATTTTTTTATGGGTTCAGTGGGATCAGGGTTTAATACAAAAGTTAATCCCAATAAATATCACTTATCTATAAACGCAATATAAAAGATAAGGTTTGTAATATTAGTGGGTGCGGTAGCTTCAACCCATCACGTATTCAGGTAGGAAAAGGCCTTGACAGACACACATACGGACACCTGAGTCCGCTGCGGTTAACCGTCCTCTTGTGTATAGCCTTTACAACTAGTCTACTATCTAATTAAGTTTTAATACAATTTTCACTTAGTTCTATATTACAACAAACATCACCAACTTTCAGATTTAGGACTGTTATTACAAATAGAACAATCCCATTAATACTTGGGTGCGAAAGGGACTCGAACCCAGGACCTCACAACTGTGGTTCAGCAAGCTTACCACTAGTCCTCCAGGCAGTTATTCGGGTGTAACGTAGTAACTATATTTTTATTATGTATAAATTACGAAGGGGTCAGGGATGGACTAAATGAATTGTGTTCTATTCTTAATTCTGCTGTAATCGGAATTTTGTTGTACCTATTCAAATTTTGCTCTATTCAAAATTTTGCTCTATTGTAATTTGTGCTCTATTCTAAATTTGGGTGTATTCTTCCGGGTAGTGTGAGCAGGTATGATTGTTACAATGGTGTGGTTAATGAATGTCGCGGGTCGGCCCAGTCCGTGTGGGCCTCCCCACACAACGCGCTGTGCCGAATACAAATGTTTTCTGTTACACTCGCAATCCTTCAATTCATATTTTATCTCAAAATTTTGTTCCCCAGTAGCGTCTCGTAGTTTTAATCGCATTACCCGCGTACTCCGCTGCTTTTGTATGTAGCCATGCCCTCCTCGATAGGTAAATGGGCTATCCAACATTTTCAAAGAGATAACTGATTAGCACCTTCAATCAAACGAACTCTTCAGCTTTATAATATTATAGTCTATTTAAGTATTTCACAATCGCGACGTTTCACATACCCTCCAGCGACCATGGTCACGGTATATACTTATACTTACAACGTGCAAGAAAATTTTTAATAATCTGATATTATTTATGACAGGGTGATTAATGGTCCTAAATATATGTGTTTTATATTTATTATATAGAACTACAATAGAACGAAAATATTGCACACGTACTCGTACATAGTAAACTTTACTCGATTTAGTATCATTACATTCAGAATGCCTATGCGCTCTACGGGAGAGATCTACGTAGAGCAATGGACGTCGTCCGGCTGATCATAATGATGATAATGAAGAATTTCATAAAATAGGCGCACCACATGATACCGATAGAAACACGCATAAGGTCGAAAACTCTAGGCGCATTAGCTTCTATCCGGTCTAGGTGACTGTCAAATTTTCTTACATGTTCCGAATCAGAATCGAGTACAGAATACGTTCTATGATCTTCTTCACAACCAACATATGCATAACCTCATCTCCGGGTGTTTTGGGTGTCGGTAGTGTTCGCTCCTTTGCCTTCGTAAAAATACCAGAAACAATAACCCTCTCTAAAAAAGTAAACATACGCCTCAACCTGACAACTCATAAAAGTAAAAGTATCCAGAATATACGTTTGGCTCGCACAGAGTTTGCTTGCAGCCCACGTCAGACACTAGGCTCTACTACGTATGTAACACACATTTAAAGATAAACGCGATATTTTAGCCCCAGTGTTGAGCTCTGTCCAGCGCTAACTTTATATTTGTTTACACTTAGCGGTCCCGTTGTTCGAGAGCCGTGTTTGTCTGTGTTCTATTCATGATCAGCACACGACCTATCCATGTTCAATATTCCAAGTATCGATTGGTATGGGCTACTGGAGATACAATTTTGACATAATTAGAACTTATGCTTGCATCAAAATTAAAAAACGGAATCCTTTAAATAAGATTTTAGTAAGAGGTAGTGCAAGACTTAGCTGCAATGTAGCATGTATGTATATACACAACAACATGCTTACACCACTAATAATAGAAATTGACATTTCGCGCCGATGTTGTCCAAGCGTCTGCATCATATGAAGCGATCAGGTTTATCTAACATTTACACTTTTACCTCGATTATATAATATATTCCAATAAATTAGTTCTCTGTCTATTTCTCCGGTTAATATTTAAAAAGTACATTCAAAGTACACTTATGAGTAACTGTACTGTGTTGAAATGTGGTAAATTCATCAGAATAAGTGAGCACAGGCAAATAATGAATGTCAGCGCACTCCTGTACTCTCTGTAGGAGCCAAACGTTCACGTCAGCGTTGAGGCCATTTTAGGTACCGTGCACGAGCTGCCCTCGACATCAGTGGGGCGATGAGGGACCCCGCAGTCACTCTGGACATGATAATAATAGTTAAATTACATATTGTAGTCATTCTCGTATAGACGACAGAGACGCGAGCCGGTCGCTCTTTCGGCCCCAAACCTAGTCTCATCACCCAACGAGTACTCATAGCTATACGATGAAGCTGCATTGGGCTTCTCTTCGTTTCCGCGGGGTAAGTTCAGGTCAGAATCGCTCCCATTGGTGTGGTGGTGGCGGTCAGGCTTTGCCGTCTTGCCAGCCTATAGTTGCACCGGCAGCGACACGCGATAGAACCACACATTATTTATACGTGGGACATTACCATAAATAAATTATCGTCTCTAAATTTAACGTCTATCGTTACAATATGTCGCCCGAGGTAGCCTGTTACAAGATTGACTTTGTGTTACTTAGATGGGTAGATATTTGCGGACAGTTATGAGTACTTTCCGGTAGCTGGGGTTAAGGTTCATTGATCGTTGTCACAAACACCTGGACGATATTTCACTGATGATGTCTTTTTATATCTATATATAACGGTACATGTCTCTTTATTTTTTTACTTTGCACATTTTTTTATATTGCATAATTTATTGCAATTCATTTTCATATTTATATTGTCTAAAATATAAATCTGAAGAATTATTTGCTGCTTGATTTTTGCAATCAAATAAAGTTTCCATCTATCTATTTGTTTGTTATTTGTGTTTGTGTATGATAGTGACATTCATGAGGAGAGTTATAGGCTATATACCGTGGCGATATTGTAGTAACGCGGCTGAAACCCGCCAGCGCAACTAGTATATTTATATAACTTTTAGTCACGGCTGTTTCATTTTATAAGTTACTTATTTCCGTTCGTATTTATATGCGAGTAGCAAAGGATCGGCTGTCTTGGCGTTCATTGAAAGTATTAGGACTTATGGGTCCCCAGCTGCATAGCAATGATAATATGTGGGTATTGTGTTTTATTAAATATAAAATGAAGCTTTTTTACAAACAAGTTATTTTATAAGCAAATCAACAACGCTATTATGTTACAAAATAAATAAATAAAACCGGCAGACAACTCGCCGACTTGATGTACCACAAAATACTCGCATTAGTAGTCCGTTTGTTATATAATAATAGCGCCACGAAACATTAACAATATGCGTCGCGATATTAGAAAAATGCGACGTACTTATAGCATCAAGGGGCCGGCGGAGCCCTATGGTGAGTGCCGTCACGCCGCCGGTCCTGTGCCCACCACGCCGTCGGATTCATAAGCCCATAGAGATAATATACACAGAGAAAGAATATTAATACGTTCTAGTTCTAGAGATATAGATAGAGCTTAGTTCATAACGCAGAGAGAAATGAATGAATA
>JAFELO010001778.1:111789-133639 GCA_017140195.1 Eumaeus atala
GCTGGTCGTGGATGAGTAAACGCGCGCATGTGTGACCAGTAGGACGGGTAACGGCGCGGTTATATTAATTACCTATCATTAACCTTAACAAGTCGCCCGTCCCTGTCAAAGGTCGCACACACACACTCTGCCAGCGCCAGGACCACTAGTTCACATTTAACATTATAAATCATTCAGAGCTCATCAATACAAACTCGTAAGAGCCTTACTGATAACCTAGCACTATATTGAGTGTATATCACAAGCTAACTGTCAACTATTCCTGTCCTACTAATATTTTAAATGCAATATGCAATTATGAAAGTGTATAATTACTTTTGTTATTAATTTATGCAAAACTATTGAACGAATTTGCATGAAATTTAGCACAGACATGACTGTAATCTACGTCTGCGCCTAATATCATGTAAATTGACTAACTATAGTCTAGAATTACATAAAAAAAAAAAATTTACACTGATAAAAATAATGGTTCCCTTGAGATAGATTTCCTGCGAGCAACCGTAGGGCAGCTAACATTGATGTTATAGGTGTCGAATTTTGTATGTATGTTAGCTATACTTTCACGTACAAACTAATTAACGGATTTACAGGTAATCTGGTGCAGATACAATCTGAAATAACATGAAAAAAAGTACTAGTGCAATTTTGACGAGGGTAAAACCGTGGGCAGAACTTGTAATAGTGCGAAAGAGTATGTTTATTAAGTTGTCGCGTATAGCAGATTTACTTAGAATTTTATTTAGAAATGAAATAGGCCCCAGAGATACCAGTTCCGACTACGATAAGGAAGTCTTTTGTTTTTATGTGTTTTATATTTCATTGATTATCGAGTTGATATTTTAATAATAGGACTTTAATGTTGTAATTGAAAATTAATATTGAAAATGCGAGACACCTAATGTCTGGTTAATTTTATAAGCCAGTAGATACCGAATTCATTTAACAGTATTCGGCTAGCGCCGGCAGCCTTTTTTATTATGTACATATTTGATTCTTAAAAAGAAACAGTTTTAAATTCGCATAGCATAGGTATTACTTTAAAATACTGATTTCGCAACATAATACGTAAATACTAAAGAGAAGATTTCGCTTTTAATAAAACATAAATAGTTTTAAAATATATATATATATTTTTTAGTCTTCGTGAAGGAAATTTAATGATGTTCAACATATCACAATAATTATTATACTATTATTAGTATTACTTAAATTAGTATTACAAACATAAATGCTTTTTGGTATTGTTCTAATTTTATTTAATCGTAACTAAATTAATGGCAGTGAAGTTATACTCATCTAAGGTATTCGCTAGGGCGTAACAGGTATGAAGTTGGTCGCAGATGGAGTGGTTCCTCCAGAAAATATTGTCAATTTATTAGCACTGAAACTACGCGAAGGAAATTTAAATTGTGAAACACTGTGGAATCTTTCAGGTTGTAAGTATAAATCAAATATTGATGGAGTGGACTTGGCTGAACGTAGATCAGAAGGGTTTGCATACGGTTTGGCAGTGACTATCTGTCTTGCATTAACGCTTCGATTGGACACTAAAGGTTTCATGGTAGTCGATATAGATTTTGTCGTAGTAGATGGTTCTTGTGCCGGCTTTGTCGTGGGCCTTGCAAACGTTGAATATTTTCTGGATTCCGAGTATACATTGAGTACATCCGTTTTGTTCATCGATATAGGCGTAGTTGTTGAGGTCGCGGTCTGGAGTGCAGCGGACTGTTTAATAAGTTGTGGTTCAACAGACTTGTTGACTTTTGTTCCAAACGAAAAAGACCAGCGGCGTCTTTCTGGCGGTATCGCGGTTGTTGAAGTCGATTGGACACCAAATTTTTCTTGAACAGATCCATTTTTGTTCGGAACAAATGATGAAGTTGGCTTATACCACGAACTTAACGTGGTATTAGTCCTGTTTAATGAGCCTGTCAGATTTTGTGACATCCAAGGTTTGACTGTTGTGGAAAGCACTGGAAGTGAATTGTACTTTGAACCATTGAATCTATACACTGAGGATAACTCCTTGGTTGTATTAATTATAGGTGGATTCAACGTTGTCAAATTTGGCCTACTCGTTGTAGTTGTAGGCTTTTGAGTCGCCCAGGAGAATGGTTTGAACGTAAATCGTTCGTGGAATTCTTGCAAACGCTTATTCCAATTAACAGAAAAGTTTCCTGTTGATGACACTGTCGTTATTTCGGGCTTATTGGTTGTTGATAGGACCGGAAAACTGTAGCTATACTTATATCTTGATGCAGTTGTGGGTTGTGGTGGTATTGTGGTTGTTGCCGGAGGCTTTGATGAACGTCCTTGGGAATATTTATTAGGGGCCGAAGTAGTACTTACTGCTGCATCTGCTTTTAAAGTTGATTTATCATTCATGTTAAGCTTATTCAACATATGAGGTGTTTGTATCCTTAATCCTGAATTGACCCTAGTTTTTATTGTGCTCCCAGGGTTTGATTGCCTTGTAAAGTCTATGGTTGGCGTCGACTTTTGTGAAGATGAAACGCTTTTTTGGGTTGTAACCTCTTTCGTCGGTGAATTTAGACGCGGTGTCGATTTCCATTGAAAATTTGAAACAGTTTTTACTGTTGTTGGTGTTAAAGTGTATAACGTATTACTAATGGTTTTATTAGCAGTTGTCACTACGGTCGTAGGCTGCTGTGTCGTGTATTCCTGTGATTCAATTTTTGGAGTTGTTATTTCAGGCATATTTATACTAGACTTAGGTGAACCAACTATTTGTTCGGATATATTTTTTATATCCATAACATGTAATTTGGTTAATATTCCTTCCATTAACTTCATTTTTCGAAATTGGTTCGTTTCTACTTTTTTGGGCATAGGTGGTTTAATTCCGATCAATTCTGGATCAATTGTAGTTGTTCTTATCGTTGTTGAAGTAGTAGTAGTAGCAGGTGTGGAGAGTTCTACTTTGACTAGTTTTTCGAATGTTGGCAAATCAATATTGTCTATTTTATTATCTACTTTAATAGTAAGCCAACTTGGTAGTCCACGGGTTTGTTGATTTGCTGCACTCTTACCTAGTGGCGATAATAGTAAGTCGTCAATGTTATGAATTTTAAAATTAACCCAGTCATGATTAAAGTTTTGATCTAAATAATTTTCTTCGTAATTAATCAGTGTTGTCGGTGTCGATAAAGGCACATACTTTTGAACAACATTATTGTTAACTAGTGGCAACTGTAGCTCGTCTATTTTATTATCAATTCTAATGTTAAGCCAGTTTGGTAGGCCACTGTTCAGCTGGTTTGTCGTATTATTCTTTACGCTAGGTAATTTTATGTGGTCAATATGATCAATTTTGAAATGTACCCAATCATTCTTATAACTTTGACCCAAATAATTTTCTTCGTAGTTAATTAATGGTATTGGTGTTGACCCGGGCAAATACTTATCAGCACTGTCAGTGCTAAGTACTGGTAATATCTTGTCATCTATTTTAATGTTAAGCCAATTCGGTAAGCCATTGTTAATATTATTACTTTGAGCATTATAAGTTGGTAGTTTAAGGGAATCAATGCCATCTATTTTGAAATTGAGCCAGTCATTTTTCGAAGTTTTCGTTGAATAATTATCTTCAAAATATTTAACTGTTGTTGTTGTCATTGGAGGAAGCGTTGCAAATTTAATCAATTCGTCTTTATTGAGCATTGGCAGATTTATATTGTCAATGTTATCTGTTCTGTAGTTGAGCCAATCAATTTTATGTCCCTCACCTTCTAACTGCTTCGCTTGGTTGCCTTCAATTATTGAATTTATTGCAAGAAATGACGGCAAATGCTTTGCGTAATAGTTAGCATCTAATGGCTTTGGTGTTGTTGGAACATCATTTTTTAGTGATCTAGATCTAGCATTTAAATTGACCGGGACGTTTTTGAGCGACGCCTCACAGTCGACTAGATATTTTTTCGCATTGATATGCTTGCAATGTTGAGGATAAACAACCCAAGCGAAAAAACCATCGCCTTGCAAATTTGTGTGCTCTTTATGAATCCTTAAAGCGCACTCCAAGTCGTTAGATATGTCTTCATCGCGGAGCGCCGTACACGGAACACCACATGCCTTCCCCGAACCACACCAATACAGCTCACTAATTTGAAACAAACCATGGTCACCGCTGCCGAGGTTTCTTGCGGCGGTATCGAATCGCGACTCATGGTAAGCGATGCACACCCAAGTAGCCAGATGGTCCCTCTGGACTCCGAGGCTGGTTAGCTCACGCGCGAGTTCACATCGCTCGTAAATATGTGCGCGTGCGCAATAGAAGAGCGCGCTCATAAACAACGCGACGCCGATCATTTCTATGTGCGTTTGCGCGTCCAACTTGTATGTCTATTTACTTATACCTCCCGCCGCGTCGGCAAACTATGTCACGCCCGTATTACAATAAAAAAAAAAGAAGTTTTTATGGCATTTTAGTGAGGAGATGAGTTTGCGAACCCATCGAGCACACTAGTCGCAGGCGGCAGTCGACGGACATGCTGGACATTATACAAATATAGCGAGATTCGGCCAGTTCACCTTGAGGTGCGTGCTAATTTCCAGAAATTCTCAACATTTTAATTTATCCGTGAGTTGTTTTAAATCGCGAAATAAAAATCATTTTACTCTAATCACGAATTCATATTGATAGACTTTTAATTAAAATTGTATATAAATGTTTCAAATGACATAATTTCTTCATCTTTTGTTTATAGTTAATAAGGCGCAGATTCCATTTGAACTTACGTCATTATCTTTTTTTACGTTCAATGGCTACAGGGAAAAGAATGAAATAAAATAAAATCGGATTAATGTTCTTTCTAATTAACTGTTCGAAGAATATTATTCTAAGATTCCTTTTTAAGATATTAGCGTGTCGTTTTCTTTAAAAATTTTAATGTGCAGTCTTTTTTCCGTTTTTAGATAATAGGCGTTGTTATCATATTTTATAATATTTATAATAATGCTATCTATGCCCTGTATGTATGTTATTCATGTTTTTTGGGATAGAAAATATTTTTATGCTATTCCATATTGTAACCCATACTCGTAGCACATTTTATACAAATTGTTTCCTTTTTTTTTTGTAAAACAATTAAGAACATTTACAAAGTTTCGCATTTATAATATTAAGATAAGATTAATAGATTTATATGTCTTTAAGAAATTTAAAGAAGGTAATATTTTAATTGGTAAATGAAGAAAGTATTGATGCTGTTAATTTAGATCTATAAAATAATTTTATGTAAAGTTGGATTACCGTAAAGGTTTTTTTTATTAAAATGCAAAATTTAAAAATAGTGAAGTTTGAGTACCATTGTCTTCTGCCGCAAAGGGTCAAGAGGCGAGTTGTCGGCCTCTTACGTTGTTTAACGGCACATTCATCATCAGAGAGCGCGTACGTCATGACACCATCATATTTATCGACTGCCAAATATATTAACTACATAATTATACGCGATAATTGCCTCTGAAATGTTGCACAACGGTTGATGCAACCTGTTTTACTAGACCTTTCATTTGTTAACTATGACTAGGATGGACTGGAGAGGATGTTGCGCTGTCGTGGTTGGTCCTACGTCTGATCTCTCACGGTTTCGTCGGAGAGGCGTACGAGGGAATAGTGCACACTTGTGCCAAAAAAGTGTACTTCCAATGAACAATACGATATTGAATATTAGCAGTAAGCAATAATAGTTTTAGAACGTCTGACTACTTGAATAAACCGCGTTAAAATCGGCGAAAAAGTTTTAATGTAATTGTTTAAAAAAAAATTAAAACACGGTAATGTTAAGACAACCTAATTAGCCCAAAGTATGTCTGGCCGTGATAATCTATAATACATCGATATAGTAGGAGCTAGCTCGGTGTAGTAATACTGAATCGGGCGCCACTTAACGAGAGGTAACGTGACAGTTGTGCCGTCTCGTTTCGTGCAGTCTGCGAGTGTACGGTGAGCCATTCGATGGGACAAGAGAAATAGGGCATTCACACTACAATTATGTGAATATCTATGAACGTACGCTCTGATTTCTATTTTGCTCCCCTATACAATGATAAAAGTCTGTATCTACCAACCAAACTAAAATCCAACAAACCAAACGCGTTAAGGACATGAAAAAGAATTGCAGCCTCCACCCGCGGCGGATTTTCTCACGCGTCTTTGTACAAGCGGCGCGATGCCTCTGGCAACATCTCTGTACTTTTGTATAGAACACAGGAGCTCGATGTACAGACATCTGCGACTTTTAAATTGTGTACACGAGAAGCATTTTCGCATAATTTTATATTTCATCGACATAAAATGAGTGTTATAAATTTGACCTGTATGTATGTGATAATGAGGTTATCGATTTGAATTGTATTTATGAAATGGTTAGAATTGATAATATTTGAATATGATAATCTATAATACTTAAGTTCTTAGGTAAGTTGCAACACTTCGTAAATGTATGTAGATTGGTCACAGATTTCCTATGAACTAAAGCAATACCGAGGTTAACCGTTCCTTCACATCGTCGTGGGGCAAGGAAATGATCCCCGAGATTACCGGTCTAAGCCGTGATGCAATTTATAACTACGTACAGGCACATGATACATCACTAGCTCTTCAGCCAGCTTTTGTTTTTTTTAATGGGGAAATGATTTTAACTACCGGACCCCTTTTCTTACACGAAGGGTATAAAAGGCAGCCCCAGCGATTAAAATTTCTTGGTCCTGAGTTGGATTCCCCTGAGGCCCACAGCTGCCTGGACCATGGTGGCGCCCTTACAATAGGTATCCTATTTCAATACAAAATTAATATTTACCAATGTAATCACAATTGTATGAACAGGGTAACGAACGTGGTGGAAACAAGGCCGGTATGGAAGAATCGTGATACGTGGCGCTCCGTAGTGTCTGCTTACCTCAGGGAGATGTGTTGTATTGTAGTAAACGTATTGTAATCAAAAGCATATGAATTAAACATGCTATAAAAGTACGTGACCTAGACTTGTTTTCTTGGAAGCATTCGACGGCCACAACACTCCATACATTGCAGGAAAATGGACTGAGAGGAAATGGTTGAAGGAATTAACACCTGGCCCCACATGTCGTATCCGCCGCGTACATTTACAATATCTGATCTGAAATGACATGATGAGGCGTTGATAAGCGAAACATTACTATAAGGGCTAAATTACACAAGAATTCGGTTAGTAGGACGGCCGAATTTTTCAGGTCAGTGTTGACTTGTCTTTCAAAATCAGCTAATTTGTTGTTGTTTTATAAATCAGTAGTAAGGCTGGGTTTTTTTCGGAATGACCTGATGATGGTGGCTTTTGATTAAGCGATAACCTTAATGGGTAATTCTTTTTACTGTGTAATCCTTTGTCCTCTAAAGGAGCATTCCGAGGTTGTTAAGTCTTACCGACACCCATAGACATTCACATAATTTACATTCACATAATAATTTTTGAAAGCAATTATGTGAATATTTACAGCTATTGAGATGCCCGTCTTCGTCTTTCCCTCGCCGACCACCGCGCACTCACAAACTGAACGAAACGCGACAGTATAGCCATCACTTTGCGTCCGAGTTATGTGAAGGTTAAGCTCGATCGTGCCATTACATTTTTGTTTATTTATTAAGTGTGAAATTAAGTGAATTCCTCGGATCTTTGGATGCGCGAAATCCTAGAAAATTATATGTAAAATGATTGTACGACCCGTATCATTAATATAGTAAGTGGGGCACACTACTCTAGTTCGGAGAATGTACGTCACATGCACGCATATGCAAATGTCATAATATGCATAATTAAATAATACCTAACATTAAATCACTAAACAAGAAAACCCGTCTGCTCAATACCTACCTATTTGTCTTATCAGTCCACTTCGATTTGCGTCAAAAATAAAATATACAACAAAATATCTTCTCACGCCATTAAAATTTATCTATATGTTATATAACAAAATCTTCAAAAGCTGTATGTCTGTATGCGATCGGTTTTCTCATAATCTACTGATCGGATCCAGTTTCCGCCGTGTGATCTATATATATAGGAAGGTTTTAATTTTTGGGTTTTTCGAAGGTTAATGTACACTTTGGGCCCTGTTATTCACGGGTGAAGCCGTGTCGGATAGCTAGTTCAATTATAAAGAAAATATAGCCAGTCGCGTGTGAACGGTACATCAGTACTGAGCGCATCATTATTAGTATATTTCACAATTCGCACATTTACATTTTCATGTAAATTATATAAGTTGGATGTACTAACACGAAATATTCACATATAGCACAGCATTAGCATTTAGCTATTTATAGCATCTCAGAGCACGAACAGTACAGCTGGATTCTCCGTAGGTAAGGATAATGATAACATTTTAAAGGCAAAAATATAAAAGTGACTTATACAAGGCAATAATACCATATCGGACAGAGTCTGGGACGGCATCGAACCTAATCCGCCACTGAATATAGCCTATGTCTCCCCGGATTTTGTAGGTTTTTGCTAGTGAGTTGTTTCATGATCAGTATTGCCGAAGATTATCCTCTAAAAAAGTTTGAAACTTTACCTTCTTATAATATAAGTAGTTACATCCATTGCTTAGCTTCACGCGCGTCACCAAGACGAATATACCTCCTTGTGCGCTTTAATCCGTGAAGACACTCAAGCTGTGGCAGGGAACATGGTAATTCTGCCATAATGCATAACATATCGAATTAATTTATAATTGTCACAGTTGGGTAAAAGTGTAACAGTATTCCTCCCATTACAAGATCTTTCATTTTTAGTTCTCCGTTCTACTTTTCCCACTAAAGCGTATTTTGATTGACGCACTTTCGATCAACATCCGAGCTTCTTGATATACGGAGGTATGTGGGTAGATAGAAAAGGTTTGTTAGGAAAGACGGAAGTCATTACTTGAGACTGGCGGTAAGAGACAGAGTTCGTGCGGTCTGTGAGTAGCCGGTGGCCGGTAGAAGTGGATGGAGCGAGGACGAGCAACGGATCTGCATAACCATCGACATTGCGGATATTAATGGGCGTCGGTAACTGCCGAATGTCTTCAATTTATCGTCTGCCTCCTGTGCTTGATAAACAAGCACGGGCCATGTCGTGGGAATTGGCTACTACTAAAATAGATTTCGCATAATGAAGTTATATATAAGTATACTGTAAAGGGACGTGTACAAGATCAAAGGACTGACAACTCGATCTAGTCATAGTAATGACACGTAAACAATGACTCCTGCAATCTGATATATGCGGCTACTTTCATCTTGGTAATATACACTGATGTCCATACTAATGGATAGGATATGTACTGTATGAGATATATATTGTTTGAAAATCATGAAAAGGAAGGACAAAATAAGTTCAGCAACAAATTAGGTTTATTTTATCTATATTTTTTCATCTCGGTTCATTGCGGTTTCTCAATCACGATTTAATCATACGTTAAAATAATAGCAGGAAAAGATAAATTCCTGAGTTACATTTTCTTACAATTTAAAATTATTTTAAAGCTCATTCTTGTGTAAAATGAATAGTTGCAAGTTAATTTTTAGTTTAAAAATGTTAATATATAGGATATTAACATTTTTAAACCTGCATTTTGATTACTTGTATTTCACTACTTTTAAGAAGAGGTAGTGCCTATGTAGCAGCATGGGAAGAGGTAGTGCATGTGACTACTATACAATTGGGCCGGCCCGGCCGGTAAATCGCTCACTTGATACCGGAGTAAAGTGCCAACGTCACTATCGCGTTTCGTGCGGTTTGTGAGTAGCCGATGGCCCATTTGGGGGGGGAGGGCGGTGATAGGAGAGCAACGCTGAAATCTGCGTAACAATCTTGCGAATGTCCATGGGCGTCAGTAGTCATCAAAAGGGTATATTTCTCGTTACCCCCCTTTTGCTATAAAAAAAGTTTTGTTGTAAATTTTCATTGCAATTTCTAATGTTGTATGTATATTGTTCCCATTTATAGTGAATCCATTATTATCTTATCTCATTTAATTCAAAATATACGCAGTCTAATAAACTCAGAGGTCCACATGGTATGGAATTCAGTGGTAATATTCAATCAAACATTGAATGCGCTTTTGAGGTGAATCCTATGATCACACTGCGCCCCAGGACGCCATTGGGAGGTAGTATGGCCAAATAGATTACCTTTATGGATTTGATGTACCGACTGAAACGCTTTGTGCCGTCCTAGACGTCCTTTAGGACGTAGATATTAACTTTGAGTTATCCAAAACTGGATTGAGGTGAATATAAGCGAAGTAAACACTCATTGCAATGAAACTAACAGAGATAAGCTTTAGAAAGAAAGTCCCCTAAAGCTGTCATCAAAATACAAATCAACCAAATACAGATATTTAAATGTACTAAACCAATTTTCATCACCAATTCATAGAGATTCGCGAGAAGGGTAAAAATATTTTTAAGAAGTAATTATTTATTTTATTGTAACTATCCAGATCCTTTGAATAGTTCCTAATTATTTAGGAGTAACGAGTGTTTTATTCGATACAGCGCCGTTCCAAATTTTTGGCTTCAACGGATAAGTTGACCTCAACTCATTGGCCTCTATAAGTGTGGAGTAAGGTACGTTACTATCTAGTAGGTGCTCTATGGCGTGCCTATAACGATTTTAAAAATTGCTTTATAATTAGATTGACCATGAATATTGACTATACTGTTTTAAAATATATAAATTATTCCCGGATTGATGCGAATGCGAGATGCGAGGCCGTCTTGGAGTTCAATGGAAGATGCAAACGCGTTGACGGTTAAGGGCTGACGACGAAGAGGATGATAGTTAGGTCTTTCACAGTTTAAGTTGAAATAATTTTATAGAGGGATTTAAAAATATTCCATAATATTTGCCTGAAATCCGTCGTATGCCTCTCAAAGCTCACTGCGTCAGTCGCCTCCTCCCATCGCACTGGGAGGAGGGAGGCTGGGAGGAAGTTGCCCGGGACCGAGGGTGGCGGCCGGGTTAGCTCGGAACATACACACGAGCTCGACTGTTTGTTCTATTTTTAATTTATACAGCAATAAACATTTAAAAAATAAATAAATTGTACACTCACCTAAATTTATTTTTTTAAAATGTTTGAGTTAGGGACTAGCGTCCTTCTACATTAAGCTGAAGTGAAAAAGGACGAGCAGGACAGTGAGCAGGTAGCACGTGAAAGTTTTGTAAGAGGTAGTGCCACGTTGCATTGCAGCCGAATTGGGCCGATCGGCAGCTATGTTGTTGTGTTTAATGCGTTACAAGTTTCCGGTGGTCTATTGAAGGGCAGAAAGGGAGAAGGGAACGCAGCGGTAACCTACTGTAAGATAATTATTCCCAGCAGCGCGAGGATCAGTGGTAGGGACTCAATGTAAGCTTACACTAGAATAATCTGTGATTTTTTTATTATTTACGCACACAAAAATCCACTCTCTATTCTCTCTTTCTCCTGTTGCTATGAGACGCACGGTCCTCTCCGAGGCACAGGGTTGTAACACCAAAGGGGGAGAAAGTTCCGTACTCCGGACTGTTAGTAGATGATTCTATACAAGTATTCGAAACCCGAACCTCGCGTTTACCACTGTACAATGAGGCGGTACCACCTGTGATTGTTACGGTATTTCAAAAGTAATGCAAACATGTTTAATGACGCCGTCACACGAACACGAACAATTATAAGTATATGTTGATACAAGTACAACAAATTGGTGCGAAATGCACATTTTTATAGTATAGGGAGACAAACAATGACGTTGCCGTCATTTTCACCTCTCCCCAATGGTCCACCGTCTCACAAACCTCACGGAACGCGACACCGTAGATGTCGCTTTACGCCGGTGTCGAGGGAGCGAGAAGTACCTCACCGGTCGTGCCGACTCAATTCCGCTACAATGCAGCATGATACTACCTCTTACTGCACACAGTGTCTTTTCTGTTTTGTGGTGAAATATCACGACGATTTCACAACACGTTTCGACGAAGGCAAGCGTGGAAACTGAGACCAGACGAAAACAGGTAAGCTCGCCAGTAAATAATTCACACCCTTTCGGGGCTGAAATGTTTATTGTGAATTTCCAATATGAAAGATTCCTCGCAGAATATTCCCTATATTTCGCCAACGTCTGAATGGAAGGTGAGCATGAATGTGTATATGTTGATTCTGAAAATAATAAGCACTACTTTTTCCTGACTTTCCGTGGGCTATGGCGCCCTATGGGGGAAGTTTTGGTCCAACTAATCTTGATGATGACGATTGTTCTCTTGTGGTAGTTGTTTGATTTATTATCCAAGAACACTTACAGTTTCTTTGAACACGTAGTAATTAATTAATAAACGTTTTGTGTAAATCGATTGAAATTGAATTAACTAACGGCATCTACAGACATTTCATAAAAAAATATCATTTATGTACCTTCCAATCAGTCCTGTGTGTACAGGAAGGCTGTGTCGACTACAGACTAAATAGTGAAAACCGCTGCGAGAGCCTTCGGCGAGAGGCGGACCTAATCACGACACCCCAGCGACTGTTGCGCGGACGTGGCTTTAGTAACTGTGACAGGTCTACATTAGGACAATTTAAGCGTTTGTGTAGTCTGATCACTGTCCAGACCACGAAGATATAATGGTGGGGTTGGTAATTAAAAGACATTTACAATTACGATATTTCAGAAGTTCCACTTCTATCTTACTGATATATTTGTTGTAATGAGGAGGACAAACCGCAGGGAAATAGACTAGAAGTGGGCATACTATAGATATCACAAAGATAAAATATCTCTGTAGACAATACAAATTATTATCTATAGAACAGTAACAAAAACCTACGTTTTTTTTTAGTTTGTGATTAGAACTTTAATCACCCATTCTTATACCTACCGTTATAATAAAGCCTTACTATTAAGACGTACTTGTGTAATATATGTTATAACATATGATAAATAGCGCGGCTTTACTCTCGTGAAATCTATCCCTAGGGCACCATTATACCATCACGCTAGATCCTCTCACATAGAGATCTTGCAAAAAGTCCAAAATCCTTTCCTGCGAATAGCCACCGGCTGTCCGTGGTACGTACGCAACCCAGACTAACACTAGGATTTTGAACTGTCGTCTACCACAGGCCATTTCAAAGATATCTGAACTGAGTACTCCAATCGGATGCCCTATTAAAATAAGGATCCTAAGAAAGGGAAAAGAAATGAAACTTGAGCGGAAGAATAGGCAATTTAACTATCTTGTAACAATGGGTGTATTTTTATATCCTTTATAATACGAAACCAGCCTTATCCGGTCCGTAACTTATAGGGGATTCATATCCATCATAGAAGGCACCAGTTTTTACACACATCGTCTGTCATCTCACCTAGAAGGGAAGCTCAGCCCAATCCTAGGTTATCGAATTCGAATACACGAACCCGGAATCCCTTGCGATTTTATTTTTCATCGTAAGAGATCTCGGAAAAAATTACAACAGTTACAAAAATTCATGGGGTTCGAACCTGGACCACGGGATAGACAGCCCGAAGCGATAACCCCTAGACAACCGAGGCGAGGTACGTCATTTTATAATGTTTTATTTTAATATTAGTAATATTTACGGCCTGTGATGTGTAAAAAATATGAGAAGTAAAATCGAGTGAATCGCAACATAACGCTGAACGTTACGCCGAGCGTACGAGGCACAGCTTTTACGCGTCTTGACTCTTGCCCACCCTGTTCCGATAACTTAAACCAACCATAATTTACAATATTCATTAGTTAGGAACGCTGAGGGTCAGCTCGTTGTTAAAAAATGTCCACAATTTTTCAGTTTTCTGTTGCTGCGATGAGCCATACATTATAATTATATACCCTGTGAGCCGTGGTTGGGCTCTGTACCATGACACTTCCGACCCGCAATGGCAGCCACAAGTTAAGATCATGGCCGTTTACATGGCGTACTGAACACCAACGGCTTTAAGGGAAGAAAGTTCATACGCAGTAATGGACATTGCCTAAACATGTCTGACGAGTCCGTGATGTCGCGACATTCGCTAGTACAGATACGCCACATAATCAATAATTGTAATCATCATCAGCGCGTTAATGGTTATGTTCTGTCTCTGTTGCTTAGGTAGTAAAGGAGTCGGATCATCTAAGTCAGGGTTCCTCAAACACCCCTATTAAGTCTTCCAAGACCACAGAAAGTATGGCTAGAGACGAGATGAGAAATAATAAATAACTTCAAAATGCAACAGATAATATGTAATATATAATATATATAATATATATATATATATATATATATATATATAATATAGGCATATTGTATTGCCTTCGCATTGCTTTTTACGTCTAATCACTAATGCCAGAACACAGAATATTTTGTTTAAAAGGTAAGAGAGACAGATGCACATCTCTAGTATTATGTACATCGTACGCCGGTGTTTCTTGATTAATTCATTCCTTTTTTATGAATAAAATGGCACTGGTAATTTATATACAATGAGTATAAGTAGGCACAAGTAGGTACTGTAATAAAATGGCACTGGTAATTTATATAGAATAAGTATAAGTAGGCATAAGTAGGTACTGTAATAATTAATGTACTCATAGAGACGTTCTGTGCATGCAAATGTAGTTTGTAATCGGTGACACATGGTGCACATTCAACTCTCAGCGGACTGATGATAATATTAAGATTACATATCCCAAAATTAAAAACAATGTACATGTAGGATTTTTTCTATCTGTCACTTTACTGTCCGTCTGTCATGCATAGCATAGCACAAAAATGTCATCACTTTTATAACATAAGGGAGTAAACGGACCGCTGGAATCATTTCTATGACAACCCACGCCCATAGACGTCAGAATAGTTGTACAGATGTTTTGACTTATTTCACTGCTCCTTTGTTATTGTTTATTGATTTGTAACTCGTTTTGGCTTATTGATTTCTAAACGAGCACGTGTGCCAATGAACTTCTCCGGAACATTCCGGAACTTCCGCAGGGTCAAGCAGATAGACAACCAGCGTTGGATGAAAAAATACATTAGGGGCTGCACCCTGGAGACTTCTATAGACCAGGGCTATAATATGGCCTGACAATACTGCAGATGTCTATGTGCGTACAGCACTGTAGATTTCTAGGCTCCAACTGTTCGTTTGCCACCATATACTTAAAAAATTTACTCTTAAAAATGGCAGGTTAGGTTAGGATGTGTCGGCGTGTTTAGAAATTGTGTACATAATTGTCCGTAAAAGGTTTTAGATACAGAAAAAAATGTCGAGTTTCAGCACGTTTCGTGAGACTTAATTGTATAAAATCTAGATAACATTACGAGCCTCCACTTCCATTGCTCCATGTCAATAAAACTTGTAATCCTTCCTTGTACATAGCCGATGAACGCGGAGAGGAAACCAGAGTCTATAGGTACCGTGATCAGCTTGAAGTTTACTTCTTATTAAGCCTTTAGCAGCAGTGAACTATAACTCTACCCCCCCCCTAGCCTCCTTCCACGTCTCCCTCATTTTTATCCCCGCCTCCCTCCTGACATCTTTTTATAGTCCGCGGTCGGGTATGTAGGTCGATCACACCATCAGTGTGTCTGCCTAGAGGTACATAAGTAGGGGGCAATTATACTTAATATTGCCCCCTATTGAAATATTTTGGATTTATCTAAAAATATTTCAGTATTAAATACCTATTAATCAAAGTGTGATAATACTCGTAATATAGGTGTGGGTTTTAACACTCTTTTACATAAAAACTCCTGAACGCGTTTGGATTAAGTTAGTCATTTGGAGAGATTACAGTCTGGTATAATGTATAAATTATTATCTCGCTCGATAAAAAATGTTTGTAAGAGGTGCCATGCATGGTGCATGACACTATATTCTCCTATGCAACGGAATTGGGCCGGCACGACCGGGGAGGTACCTCTCGCTCACTCGATACTGCCGCACAGTGACACCAATGGTGTCGCCTTTCATGCGGTTTGTGAGCAGACGGTGGCCCATTGGGGGGAGGTGAAAATGAGGGCAACGCGTCGGCATAATTACGCTGGTGTTCATGAGCGTCCGTAGCTTTTGGAAGGCTCCGATTGTACGTTTGTCCCCCTATACTATAAAAAAACTTTTAGGTTAGCGAAAAGTTAGAGACCCACTCTGAAGATCTTTTAAATATTTCGCTCATGTTTACTTTGTACTTTTAACATTTCGGCTGTCACGTGATCACAAACTCAGTTTACGAAACATGAAACATTCATCGTTGTCAATTGGAGCAACTTAAATATGCACAAAATGAAACTGAAATTTCAATGATAACATTTTTCATTTATTTGGATTTCATTTTTAATAATAAACAGTTGAGGGCACCATATACACGTAAAATAAAAATCTGTTAACTTAAACAATTATTATTAAGAATATATTTTAAACAGTTATTAATATTTATCGGAATACCATTCGATGTTGGAATACCATTCCAACATCAAGCATGAACTGTAAGCTACTTAGACTTTTCAAGAAAGTTGCACAACTTACATCCGAGCGGATACTTCTGGCTATACATCTGACATGCGACGCGATTTGTTTCTTAAAATTGTGAGCACGCACTTATTTTATTTGAGATTTTTTTTTATTAATTTTTAAACTTAAATTTAGTATATTTTATGTATTCGTTGATACACCACTACTTGTTTAAATAGTTTTCTAAAACCCTTATGATGCATATGTGTTGCGTGAACTTCCATGAAGAGCTAGTCCTAAGCTAGTCCTGAGCTAGTCCTGAGCTAGTCTTGAGCTAGTCCTGAGCGAGTGCTGAGCTAGTCTTGAGCTAGTCCTGAGCTAGTCGTTAGCTAGTCCTGAGCTAGTCGTGAGCTAGTCCTATTATCGCCACGCGCTAGGGGCTCGATGCAACGCAGGTGGGAGACCTATTATGTAAAAGCATCGCCGTAACGTTGTTTTAACTTATTTATATTGAAACGTCATGTTGGTCTAACAGCGGCATCATGTATTGATTGTGCCGTAGTAACTACCACGTATCTATAAGATGGAGACACAGACTGCACAACTATTGCTCATACATATGTTCTGTATATAAACACTTACATGTGGTATGTACATACCACATATAATTATTAATTATTATTACATATTTATTATTATTTATTTATTATCATTATTATTATTAATAATAATAATAATGAGATAATTTCCATACCAGGTCTTCAGTGTACGAGTCGGACGCTGGTGCCCAAAGCCTTCTGGTGATCGTTGACTATAACATCCACGTCACAGTTGTATATAAATGATTTGTCTCCCGGTGCCCCATCACCCATCCTCAATGGGCCACCGGACTAGTAGACTACACGAAACATGACAGCATAGCTATGACGTCACTCGTGTGCTGTGCGAGTGAGAAACATCCCCGGGCGTGCAATGCAGCAACAGTGTTAAGTTTTACTTCCCGTGCGTCTCAAATTATATTTGATTTTCAAATACGTCTCCCTAGTTAGTCAAAAGAATCTCATCATTGAAACTTGGAAGAAAACTGAAGGAAATTGTTCCCAAGTTGCCTAAAGTTGTTTAACGTCCGACAAAGTTATCAGACCGTATGCCGGAAGTCGGACTCAAAATACTTTTGATACTTACAATGTTATTAATTACCAAGGGAACGTGGCGCCGACAGGACTGACACTAGGCCACACTGACTAACTTCGAGCCTTGCGCTGCGAAACCTTAAGCTCTTATGTATACCAAATGTGAATATTCTAAAGTAACAAATATTTACAGACGATGGCCAAATAACTTTACAGTTTTGCTTTGGAAACAGTATCTAAGTGCTCTTGTACACGTTTTCGGAGTGAGAATCGGATGCTCACTCGCTGTGTGTAAGCGCGGATGTCAGTGCGACAAAAAACTAGCCCTCCCAAAAGTGACTGGAGTGGAGTCGAAGAAGTGAGTGGCATAGATTTTACACGAGTCAAGCCGGAGGGCATAGCTAGTAATAAAATATAGCGTTGATCTTGTAAGTGTAAATAATTAATATGATCAGCATTTCCGAAGATTGCGCCATATTACCAAACAAACACTAACCGAAACCTATTAATATTGGTATCGAAGAGCATAGATAGCGTTATGCACTATCTTGAATGCTAGAAAACTAGTTTTGTCCAAACTAAACCAAAACAACAAACAAAAAAACGTTGACGTAGTTTTTGCTGTTCCGTAGTAGTCAGTGAGGTAGCGAGGGAAGTCCTTTCTTCAGAAGGACCTTATACTGGTCAGAAGGACTATCGAAGATTTATTGTCTTCTTTGTTGGAGAGATACAGTACAAGACTAGGTCGGGGCTGTGCTGCCACATTACGTTTGTACTCCCATTAGCGCGGTGAGTAGATACGAGTAGGGAGCCAAATGTGAGAGTAGGTATGATACGATTGTCGCCTACTCACCTACTTATAACTATATAATATAACAATAATAATATCTGTGGACTCGTCACACCGCGTTAGCGCAGTCCTGTGCTAAGTACCGTAGGGACTCGTGTTACAGGTACTAGACAACGGAAATATATAGGATTTTTTTATAGAAATACAATTAATACATATTTTTGAACGGGCTTGACCACCGCCTGCAGCTCCTGTGTCACCAGCATCGACAGCGGCGTCCATCATGAACCCATTGATATGATCAATGTTCCATAGTGCTGCTGTACAGCCAAACGCTTCTTAGTACCCGCAACGAATTTAATGCTAAGACTTTACATTTCATTTGTTATTAGTCATGTCTGAGGTGAAAGCGTACGTTTCAAATAATAGTTATAGCAAAATCTTTCAAATGCACGGAAGTTACTAACACTATAGATGCTGCCCCGCTAACACTATGGATACTGCCCAGCCAACACTATAGATACTGCCCCGCCAACACTATAGATACTGCCCCGCCAACACTATAGATACTGCCCCGCCAACACTATAGATACTGCCCCGCCAGCACTATATATACTGCCCCGCCAACACAATAGATACTGCCCCGCCAACACTATAGATACTGCCCCGCTAACACTATGGATACTGCCCCGCCAACACTATAGATACTGCCCAGCCAACACTATAGATAATGCCCCGCCAACACTATAGATACTGCCCCGCCAACACAATAGATACTGCCCCGCCAACACTATAGATACTGCCCCGACAACACTATAGATACTGCCCCGCTAACACTATGGATACTGCCCCGCCAACACTATAGATACCGCCCCGCTTACACTATGGATACTGCCCCTCCAACACTATAGACATTGTCCAACATTATGATTGTCTCGTTATGCCGAAAACTTCACTACCAAATAATGAGATGCGCAGTGATTAATACTGATATATCGCGTACTGATTAAATTCCGTCTATCAGTCACCAAAAGGTGACAGTGTATTTAAAGATAAAGAATTTGCTTTTGAAATTGCCATTGCTGGTAAGACACATCCATGACCTAGGCGGGAATCGACTCCGCGACCTTTGGCGTAACACGCGGACTAACCGCCACGTTACCAACAGAGCCAGCGGATCGTAACTACACGTGTCTTTAAGTCATAAGGTAACCAAAAAACATACTTGTCTTTAGCTGGTTACAAAACACGCACGGAACTCATATTTTATTAATCAATCATTTATTTGTTATATGTCGTATCCTTTAATACTATATTCTATATTTATCTATCGCTAGATTTTGGTATTATTTGGGCTTGGCCCACCACCCATTCCCAACACTGGTAATCCTGTGTCTGGATTTGGGTAGTGGATATTTATTTTTTTATGTAACTTATGTTAAAATTCTATCATTCGTAGCCAAATTATCCGATAGATGTGTAATTACGCTTTGAGATATCCTTATTTATATGTAAAAATCCTTGTTTATATATAAAAATATTATTAACAACTTAAAAGATGCAGTAATCATATTACATATTAATAAGTATTTTACATAAGCATTTTAATAGATAAAAACGGATATTTCATAAAGTGAACACCACCGAAAAAATTGTTAGAATCCTTTTAGTTCGGTCTTTGAAGCCTTTTAAAAACTGAACAGAATCAGCATGCGACTTGCTTCCGAGGTATAAAAAAATTACACTATTTGTAAGGTGTTGGACCATGGATGAATGTGCCACAACATGCAGAATAGTTTATATTTACTGAGACCAACTATATAGAAGGAAACTAAACATGAGCTTGGTTAGTGCTAAATATAAAGTCTAGGCTGTAGGTTAAAATTACTGACTATAAACAGTAGGACTCTGAATTCGGGTAAACGCCAATAAACGCAAACGAGAAATATAATATGGACTGAACGTAGCTCCAGTAACTTTCATAGATTTCGAGAAATTGTAATTGCACGTAGCGCAATGGTTAGTCCCAAGTTATAAACGTCAGCCGTCATATAATAATAATAATAATTATTATTATTATAATATATCCGTGGACTTATCACACCACGTTAGCCTACTCCTGTGATAAGTACCGTAAGGACTTGTGTTACATGGAGTAGACAACGGAAATATATTTCATATTTTTATATATTTAAGATTCTTTTATTATCCAAATGCATATAATACATATATAAACATCCATGACCTAGGCGAGATTCGAACCCATGCCCTCTGGCGTAACACGCTGACTAATCGCCATGTTACCAATCTAATATTAAAGAACGTCTAGCAATGACAATCCGGCTAACCGCCACAAAATAAAACAGCCCTGTTTTTGAAAATGGCTAGTCGTAATTAAATACAGCGATTTAGACAAACCGACTGTGACATATACAATGAGAGAATAGTAGTTAATTCTATGACGCTCCGCCTAAAAAGAGGTAATGTAAAGAGTAAATCCGTCCTCTCTGCCTACCTAATTAAAAGCTGGCGTGAAGATGTTGTTGTAAGGAATGAACCAAAAGTAAAGACTTGCCTACGCAGCTGAACAGCTCTATGCTGCCCTTCAGCAGACAGCCGTTGTCCTGGCGGAGGCCGCTGGTGACGTTGAGGCAGAAGCAGCCGTCGTCGTCCTCGAACAGCCACTCGTTGACTGTGAACCTCGTCGTGGGGATGTCCTTATAGTTCGCTTCTTGCTCGAAACGCAACTCTACCGTCCTGTCATAACAATATTTTATTATTTTTTTATAGTATAGGGGGGGGGGCGGGGCAAACGAGGAAAGCCAGCCGACAACCGACCAGCTTTTAAAATTATACCTCTTATAAAACTGCTTTAATGTTCACTATGTGAATGACAAGACCAATCTGTCAGCGGACATGTATAAGGAAGATTAAGCGGAATTATCGCCCGAATTAATCCAGAAGTTAAGTCTATCAATCAGTTAAACAATGTCGAGATTATATACTTAGCTGTTAGGTAACAAGCCCTGCTCATTTACGAGAACGTGTGCACCGTTGAATCCCATTATAATCACCTATAAGTTGTATCAATTATATTTTGCTACTTAAACAATTTATAAACTATCACCGGGCGAGCGGACACAGCTGTTCAAGATTTTTATTCGTAGAATTAACGAGTTATCTGAAATATTTAGTGTCTACCGACGCCCGTTCACATGTTAAGAGTTAGGAGCTATCCATATGGTGACATCCTGTGACAAGCGCCAGTGTTGGGAAGGGGTGTCAAAATCTTTGTCACGTTACAATTTAAATATAAAATTCGAAATTGAATTTAAAAGTATGAGTGAACAAACTTTTTATTATATTTAAACACTCATATTTAAGAAATTAAAATGTCAATTTGTATTTTATTCTAAATACAATGAGTAGGTAGTGTGTGTGTGTGTG
>JAFELO010001778.1:133758-181036 GCA_017140195.1 Eumaeus atala
GTGCGTGTGTGTGTGTGTGTGTGCGTGTGTGTGCGTGTGTGTGTGTGTGTGTGCGTGTGTGTGTAATATATGTGACGTCACACTCAGGGGTTGCAAAAAATGTCGCTGTGACTTAAAAGGGCGAAGAAGGGGTGGGGTACCTAAAGATTTGCCCCGTATGCACGAAACTCGATAGCATAAATTTTGTCTTTTAAGCCGACAATTTTAGTATTAATTTTTTAATATTTTTCAATATTATTTCACACTTATGTGGGCATATTGCATATGTTACCAGAACTGTATGGAATCTGTCATTGTATGCAATTCCTAGGAATTGTGTATAATCCCTAAAATCGTATGCAAATGTTTGTAATAAATTATATTAGACATATTTTCTAGGAAGACAACATTTATCGCAAATATAAGTTAAAATGTTCTCGGTGCAGCGTGGTTGAACGAACGAGCGAGCATTGTGTGTGGGCAGGCCTAACTATGCCTGGCAATTCTTTTTATGTCTACACAAAACACTCATACTCGAGCTCGATACTCTTTATAAAAAATCTGTTTTTCAATTTAGTTACGTAATTACAATTAATTTATTATTCACAGATAGCATCACTTTTATATATTTCCCAATACGGAATCGAAATTTTATACAATTCCACATTTTATAGTTTACAAAGATTTCTGGTGACACCAACAATTTTTGGACTCTATATATAAGATCTGCATGGTTTGAACTATGAACATGTCACTTGTATTTTTAAGTAGCGTGAGTTGGAATAGCTTGGAAGTAAAGTGAAGTTGTGAAGAGCTTGTAAATGGTTGCATTGTTGTAAGCGGCTAGGGCCTAGCGCAGGGGTTCCCAAAGTGTTCGCCGAACAGGGCGTAGTGCCTCTGCACACAAAAAAGCTGCACAGTAAGCAATCCTTGTTATGTTATATTATTCTTCCATGCGAAAACTGCAAAAAAATTGGTACACATATCGTTTACCACCTGGAATAATTTTTATCCCAAAAATACTAACGGTACCCTCGGGACAGGTTTTACACCACAAATTTTCCGGTAGTTCCTGAAAATAGCACGTTACACTATACAAATACGTAAGTCTTATAATATTTAGAGAAAAATCAAGTTTATCATTTTGTATCTTGCGTTTAATGTGCAGTAACTTCTATATGTGTGCGTACCACACGCTGAGGCACAGCAATATTTTATGTATACATACTATTTTATTATCAGTCGCAATGGAATAATTGAATAGGTTTTGAAATGTTTTGTAGCCTCTTGCTTAGCGCTAACGCAGTACATACAACTTCGAAGACGAAGATTGTATGAAGCGTGCTGTGTGTGTGGGTGAGTAGCTCTGATCTTGTACTGACACAAACAAGACTGTTGTGATCGTTGACCGGACTTCAGCTGCGGAAGCTTCTAAGAGACCGTAATTCCGATGGTACGAGACTCGACAGTCCGACGGGGGAACACAAACGCGGAACAGGTAGGCCTAATGCTCCCTCCAGTGACAAGGCGTAACACCATCTTCATCCCAACTTCAGACTGTTGTTAGAAGTTGATAACTCTTTTTTGGTCCGAGCCGGGACTCAACCCCGTACTTCGCAGAACTTCCCTACCACCGGGCCACGAGACATTCATCAGAACAATCATAAGGAGCTTATAAAGGTCGACTGAATTTTATTCAATTGTGTTGTTATTTTGATGTTTTTATAAAAGAAATTCAATATGTTATCTGTTGGATGCGTGCACACAAACTTGTTCTTAAATATATGCAGTAAGTACCTGCTTCTTGAAATAATGTGGTTTTCACAGTTGAATTGTTGAATCATGACACAGGTTTCATATGCTGCGTACGATCTAAAGATCTGACATTCTTAATCTACTAGATTCTTTTCTATAGAATAGGGGGCAAACGAGCAATCGGAGCCTTTTTTCGACTACTGATGCCTGTAAACATCCACACAATTACATGCCGATCCGTTGCCTTTCCTCGCACCCCCAATGGGCCACCGACTACTCACAAACCCCACGAAACGCGACACTGACACTGACACTAGATGTCACTTTACGGCGGTATGAAGCGAGCGAGAGGTACCACCCCGGTCTTGCCGGCCCAATTCCGTTACATAGGATGATGTAGTGCCATGCACTATGCCTCGTATGCAGCATGGCACTACCTCTTCCTACCGTTCCGTATAATCTTAAAAAAATACTTTTCTTGTATCATCCCCTTAAATAATTATTTCATTAAATATTAAATTAAATATCGGTCAAGATTTCAACTCTCTAGTTATCACGGTTCACGAGATACAGTCTGGTTTCAGACGGACAGACGGACAGGGGAGTTTTTGTAATAGAGTTCTGTTCTAAGTAAGGAACCCTAAAAACGACATCAATTCTAACACGTTTCGTGCTGTTTGTGAGCAGTCGGTGGCCCATTGGACCATGCACGATAGCAATTACCTATGCGGATATTAATCGGCGGTGGACACCAAATGGAACCGGTTGCACGTTCGTCCCACTACACCACGTACGCAGGCCAACGTAACAGCTAGTAACACAATATGATTGCGCAATTCGTAATGTTACTCAATTGAGAATTAGAAACAGTTATCGATATAATTACATTGATATATGGGGCGGTCATGTTAATGAGCTACATTTGTTCGGCATACGATCACTACTTTAGTATCAACACGTGACGTAACATCCACGTTACGACATTGTAGTGTCATTGCTGCATTGCAGAAATTGAGCCTACGTGATAGGGAGGTGTCTCCATAGGGATAATATAGATAGAGAAGGGATGCCATGGCAGGTATATGACGGCGACTGGCCGTTTTGGTGAGTAGGGAAGAAAGGTGTGAAACACTACATTATTTTCGTGTATGTAATGACGCATGCACATTGCGCACAGACAAATAAGTAGAAAACTATAGTTGGTTTCGAAGTAGACGGAAGCGTTACAGCCAGTACCCTTCTCTATAAACAGTATCCCTATGGATATCTCACATGAAACTGGCGGGATTTTTGGTCCCAATCATGATGGACTAATATCTTTGCAACGGCTAAATGGCGTAAGTAACACCAGAAGTGGCTCCTTCTGAAGTTTACACCACATGAAACGGTTTGGTTAGAGATATGAGGAGTTAAATCAGGGAAATTTTAATCGTTCAAACATAACACCAGCGTAACACTGCGCTTACTTCGCTTACTTCTCCTGCGACCCTTTCACTTTAGAGCCATGCTCCTTCGAATGAACTCCCGGCGCGTGACGGAGCTGTAAAACTAAACTAAACTAACAGTAACTCATTTGTGAAAATTGCATAAAAAGTATTTACCGGCAAATATCGGTGTTGATCGCGAAAAGGCTTTCCTCCCTATCGATGAACGGGTGGAATAATCCAGAGTCGGTCCCCTTTATGGCGTTGCAAGTGCTGGTGGTGTTGGCGGAGGTGTCCCTCCAGTAAGAGAGGACCGGGGAGTCATTGTACGTGATGATTCTGCCAAGGTCATGAGGGTCGTTCAGGCCCCGGTACACCAAGTATTCTTTGCTCAGTTTCTTCTGTTTCTGAAAAAGACAATACAAATTCTGCTTCATTTAAATGTCGAGATTTTTTATTTTAATGTGAACTAGTTGTGCCTCGTTGTGAAAAACAGGAGCAGACAACTCATAGGCCGATTGAGTGACAGATTAGAATGTCCAATTCAGTTCATTTTAACCTTTCAAGGTGGTATATTTTTTTAAATAAGTTTGATTCTTTTGGTCAAAGCCAACAAATTATATTATGTACGACTAGAAAAAAACGGAGCACCCAATTTCCGTGTAGCGCTACTAAAGACACTCGTTTTCTAAAGCGCAGACTCAGTTCTATCGTGAATAAAAACGAATACTCAAGGCAGTTCATAGCGGGGATTAATTAGGCAGACTTCAAATCCAGGTGATAAAAAGAAAGAGACGTAGCGACCCGAGTTACGGTCTAAATGAATTGTCTTTGCTTTGGTAAATTAATTTCTTGATAAATTCGCCGAGGCTTTTACAACGTTTTTTGTCTTATTTGTAGAGCTCTGTCAGCGCGCAAGACGCTTAAGTGAATGAAAATGACAGACATTTTGTGAAACTGCTCTATACAGGGCGAAGAAAGGCGAGGTTCTTTTTACCTTTGCCACTATTGTAAGAAAGGGTATTTGACATTATTACATTTGTAATAAAAACAAAATCAAAGAAAAATATTGTATTTACATTGTTTGCAAGAGCATAAAACTTGTTGTGAAGGGATTAGTGATTAGAATCATAGTACTTGCTTTCACGACACACGGTTATATGGTGGTGTTGTATGTGGAAGGTAATTTGATATATTGTTTTTATAATGTTTTTTGTTCATTCGACCGCGCATCATGTCAAAATGATTGCACGGACATTGATACAAATTTAACTAATCCGTCGAGATAATCTATTAAAAATGAATACTGATGAAACCGCGGGGCGCAGCTAGTTATCTTATCAAATGGTCAGGAAAAATTAATACATGGGACTTATTCGAAATTATAGATGAGGTAAGCCTCATATGCATATAGTCGTGACGACGTGTTTTAGTGTTCTCTAACTAATAAGGCTAAGTAAGGTTGGAAAATACTAAAATATGTCGCCAGGGCGTCGCGCGTTCTCAGGGGAGCTAGCAACCGCACACCGACTCCCGCCTGTAACTTGTGAGATAACTTGTACGGAACGAAATGTTTTTGAAGTTCACAAAATAGTTGCACCAAGAACTAACGTCGCGTAGAATGTTGAAGTTTTTATAGAGCAAAGTGATAAATAAACTTGCGAGGTCTGGACGTACTTTAGTGCACTATTGTATTTTATAGAGCAATAAACAGCAAAATATTGTACTCGTATTATTTGAAATGAGGTGGAATTTCGTTAAATGAATAGCGTAAATTATGAAAAGGTATTTAAAGCATCTGAGCAGAAATTCATTAATATATATTTCAGCGAAATTGTTAAACGGATTTAAACTCCTTTTTAGGGTTCTGTGCCTCAAAATAATAAAATTGGAAGCTTTATTTTAGCTATAATGTTGCTTTCCGTCTGTCCGCCCCGGAGCAATTTTCAAAATTTCGTCTGTCACTTCTGCTCGGTCTACGTCTCGTGGACGGATGTCCACTACGGAGAGTGGAATCTCAGCCGCTATTGCAAGAGCGGGTATAAGATAAACACGAAAAAAAAAAAATTGAATAAATCATCCCTAAACCTATTAAACTTGTGGTTAAAAGTGTATAATTTGTAATTTGGGAAATCCGTCAAGTTTAAGGTTTTATACAGTTTCAGTTATAATACTTAGGTACAATGCAACTAGTCAAGCTAATTATGTTTGTGCCAAGACGTGATTCCCCTGCTGCATTGCAGATGAAACGGTCCGGTACCATCTGGTAAGTACGTACTTCTGGCTGACATAATAGTAAGCCTTATTCGTAACAAATGCACTGGACGTAACACATATAAACAATAGAGCTTTAAGAACAAAAGGAATATTTTACAAAATAAGGTTAGGAAGGGGGGAACTGGTGGGAACTCAGCTTAAGCCAGGACTACATGTCAGGAGACATTGATTTTCAGGTCCACTATTTTTTCGCATCCAGGGGGTGACTTCATTTTAATGGCCTGACCTTGTTAGAGGTCGAGTAATATAAAGAAATATACCTACAATTACAAAAAACATACACCTATTGAAGTATACTTACGCATTCCTATTTCACTAATAAAATACCTATACATATAGTAAAAACCATACCAATATTTAAGCACACAAAAAATATATAATTACGTTATGAGAGAATATGTACATAGTTAAATAAGACGAAGACAAAGAAAATATTAGTGCACTAATTGTTATCTTCTCCAGGCCTTATTTTGTTGAGATAATAATAGAGTTTTTAATTATATCGCATCTTCAGCTAAACTCAGTACGTGAGTGCGTGAGGGCCGCGGCAGGTTATTTCAACACCTCGTTGAGGTGCCAAGTGACAGCCATGCTGTCACGACTTTTGTGGCTTATAAATTTCTGGTCGTCCAATGGGAAACCGGGGAGTGCAGGCGTGTTTTAGATATAGTGTTTTAGATATAGTGTTTTAGATATATTGTTTTAGATATAGTGTTTTAGATATAGTGTTTTAGATATAGTGTTTTAGATATAAGTGTTGTAGATATAGTGTTTTAGATATAGTGTTTTGGATATAGTGTTTTACAGTTAAATTTTTAAGGAATTAACAACTTGGCTCTAAAATATCTTTTCGGCAATGCCAGATTGGCTCTCGTTTTAAATTACGATGAGTAGTCGTTGAAACGTGTTACGCAGATGATTATACATACGGATCAAGTTTGCTACGTCGTAGGGTAACAATACTTACATATCCCAAGAGCGAGAACTGCAGCGCGCCGTCGGGCAACTCTTCGAGATTCTGCACAGCGGCGCCTATGTTTCTGATCTGAGCGCAGACTATCCCGCCGATGAGGCCCGGGTTCTCGCACATCTTCACGCCGTCCAGCAGCAGGTCACGCACGCGAACCGTGAGTATCGGGCTGTTGTGCTCCCCGAAAATGCTGGAGAGCGAGGCGCTGACGGCGACCATCAGCTCGGGGAACAGGTCTGCGGCTCGTTGTAACACGCCCTGCAACAAAGTTGGCTCTTACTTTAGGAAGAGGTCGTGCCATGCTCCATAGGAGGAGGTAGTGCCGTGCATGGTGCATGACACTACATCCTCCTATGCTTCGGAATTGGGCTGGCACGACCGGGGAAGTACCTTGATACTGGATACTGGCGGAAAGTGACAGCGTCGCTGTCGCATTTCGTGCCGTTTGTGAGTAGCCATTGGCCCATTAGGGGGCGGGGGGGGGGGGTGATAGGAGGGTAACGAATGCGTAACATTCATGCGAATGTCCATGGGCGTGAACATTAATCAAAAGGCTCCGATTGCTCGTTTGCCCCTTTATGCTATAAAAAACAAAGAAGTTCATCTGTGGGCAGGATAATTTGTTCTGCCCTCTGCCCTCAGATAACGAATGAATTCTAGTAAAATAAATATATACAGTTTATCTGTTTGTTTAAGCTCGCTAGTCTTAGGAACTACTGGTCTGAATTGAATAAAAGAATTAACAAAGTAAATAGCAAGGCGTAGTCAACATCAGCTAATCATTCTCCGTGGTATCCGTGGTTCGTCCGTAGGGAGTAGCGGGCACTAGGGAGGGCAATTGGAATTGGAAGGAACATAAATAAAGTAAGTACGTAATAGTTTAGAGAGGAAGACAGAGAACTTAGGGAAGAGGCGCGAGTGACTGTGCGGCGCTATCGAGTAAAAAAACTACAAATTCAAAAGGACAACCCGCTCCTCCTATCTTCATCTGATTGAACTCGTTGGTCCAAGACAGTTTTATCTTTTCCCGCGGGCTGCCTGCGATCATATCAAAAGGCAACGGTGGGTCGACCCCGGCGAGACAGGAACGGGGCCGAGTGAATTTTTTTTTGCTCCATGATGTAAATTTTCTTTTTTCAAATGCCAAGTTATTGCACTGGGTGCGATCGTTGTCTGATATCTAGATCTTATTCCGACCATTGTTTGAGTCACATCCCTATGTCTGTGAGTATCAGGTGCCAGTGTGGCTGTGTGTACGTGCGTCGGTGCGAGCGTGCGTACTATGTGGTTACGCACGTGTGTGTGCATGTTTGCGTGCATATTTGGAAAGTGGTGCGAATTGTTTTCTGTGACTTCAAACGTGTAGTCGATTTCATCAATAAACTGGAAGAGTTCTAAATGCTTGTTAAGTAAACTTGAGAAATTGTGTTGTTTTAGGGATGACCTACAGACTATACCAATTTCTATAAAAGTCTATAAATTTTATATAATAAATTATTAAATAACAACACGTTATAAACGTTTGTAAGACTCAATATTGTGGAGAGGTCACTGTTCGACACATATATTCAATATTGATTAACCCGTCAATTAGTACACTCATCCCTCTTCATTATTCTGTCAGTTTATTCGTCTACGTCGACTTTCCTAAGGCATATCGAGGAGCAGCAGCAGAAAAAGCTAATTAATTTGGTTGTTTCCTGCAACTGATAGCGTCGCAATTGCAAGCAGCAAAAATGTATTTTTGTTAGAGAATAAGGGGATAATCGGAGACCTTCTACGACTACCGACGCCCATGAACATCAGCATAATTACGATGCCGATGCGTTGCCCTCCTTTCCACCGCCCCCAATAGGCCACCAGCTACTTACAAACCGCACGAAACGCGACACCGTAGATGTCACTCTACGGCGTTATCAAGTGAGCGAGAGGTCCCCGTTCTTGACGGTCCAATTACGCTGCAATGCAGCATGGCACTACCACTTACTAATGTAACTTTGTAACGCGCGAACCGCTTAGTCGGTAGTCACCAGGGAGTTAATGCTCGAAGCTTCCGTCCGTGTGGTCTGCTTACCGAATAGCCATTGCATTGCATATATTTATATATAGGCAAAAAATTGAAACCCGCACAATAAAGTGCGCGAATACATATTGCCCTGAATTTCTTTCTTATGGAATAGGGGGCAAACGAGGAATCGAAGCCTTTTTATAACTATCAACGTTCATGAACATCCACACAATTACTATGCCAATGCGTTGACCTCCTTTCCCACCCCCCCAATGGGCCACCGGGTACTCACAAATCGCACTGAAGATGCTACTTTACGCCGGTATTATGTGAGCGAGAGGTACTTCCCCGGACGTGCCAGCCCAATTCCGTTGCATAGGAGGACGTAGTGTCACTATGCATAGCACTATTTCCTCCGATGCAGCATAGCACTACCTCTCCATAACACGTAAAAAAATTATGTAACTGGAGTTGATTATGTAAGAGCGGACTTGATTCTGAAGCGAAATTCGCACAAGAGGCGTTACTAACGTGAGCGCGGTAACGTGTTACGCTACTGTTGTGCCGTTACTATTTCACTCCTCACATTCGCACACACACATCGTTTATTAAGGAGTGAACGAAGATATCAGATGTGAAAGTTATTCGAGCACTAAACACTTATGCCTATTCTGAACGCATCCCAATAAGTCTGGTATTGATTTTGCTCGCTGCAAGCTCCAGACCTCTCGTGCCAGTGTCCTGGCCTGTAATCGTCTCTATAACGCCGCTCTACAGAACAAATATTGCTAAGAGGATTACTTAAACGTGTTGCTAATGAATAAACCTGCTTGTGTTTCGGTAGAGCTTTTTCAATGAGCCGATGCGAGCTAAATCCCTTTTGGCTGCATTTATTTACAGCGAAAAAGATTTTGTTAGTTTCCGCGTCTGAAAACCTGAGGCTCTAGTGATCACATTTGGTTACCTGTCGGGGTTAGACTCAACGTAACCCAAGGAAACCTAAAGGGCTGGTGACTTGGATCATAACTTTGGCAAGAAGTACGAAGGCACTCCGACTGCTCGTTTGCGTTTATACGGAGTTATAAAATAATATAAAAGACCCCGGTCGTGCGGGTCCTATTTAGCTGCACCAAAGCACGCGCCACCTCTGACATTCCCTTCTTTATTCCCCTAAATTATTTACAGTAGTACCAACACAACTTCAAGAACAATAGACATTTTCGCGTTTGTTCTATAATGGGGCAGACGGAGAGACCCAAGTTGCACAAGTCGCGATTAGATACTTGTCTCGCTTCGTCCACATTCACGTTACACCTTTCTAATAGTATAAGGGGACGAAAGAGCACGCGGAGCCTTTAGATGACTACCGACGCCCCTATAGTCCAATTTTTCGATGTGCCCTCAATGGTAATCAAATATGGCGTACTTCCGGTCAACGGTAATATAAAGTAATGATGCGATAGTGTTGTGACACAAAGAGCAATTTGCCAAGTGAATGAGTCGTCTTAAATAAAATGAAAAATTATTAAGAAAGTTAATGTTCCTTACTTTAAAGAACAATTTCAATGGATGTCATTGTACATTTAGTGTGTCATCTTTTAGTAATATTTTACATATAAACATGGCCTTATTTCAGTCGCATCATAACGAATTATTTATTTTTGGAAAAAAATGCTGTAGAAGAATCATAGTAATGTTATAGAAGTTTTGATACTATGGAAATTATAGTAAAAAATGGACGCCGAAAAAAAGGTATTTTTCCTACATAAAGAAATATATTGTTGTCTATTACATTGCGCATCGCGTGTAATCACTTTAGTATCAACAGATAATTATTATGCGTAAGATGTTCATTCAGTTCATTCATTCACGTCCCCAAATAATCCACCCACATCATTACGCACCGTAATGTCAAATTCAAAAAAAATAATAAAAAGTGATAAATCGTCACTTGTTTTAGTGTTAATCGTGTAAAAAATCCTTCGTTTTCATGTTGGGGAGGTCTGCTTGTAACTTAGGATACTGAAAAAATGGGTTATGGATATTCGCATAATTGAATGAAATGAAACGCGACAGCGCAGCTATCATTTCATGACAGTGTTATGTGAGCGACAGGTATCTCCCCGGTCGTGCCGGCCCCACACGTTTGCCATGCAGTATGGCCCACGTCTTACTGAATTACTTAAATAGGCGCATGTATGTATAACTGTCGGCGCGCGTTAGCAATTGCGAAACAACTCATATCTCCTGATACGCCACAAAATTATTATTTTTTATCGTTGTTGTTGTTATTGACTTTAGGTAAATATTTGAGGCAGCTGTGAGGAAAATAACACTGCCAACGACAAGCGAGGACCTGGCATGCCAACAGCGCAATCTTGTCTTCAATATTTTTAAAGAATTTCAAATTTAAATTTTCAACATATGTTGTGATACGTGCAATTTAATCATGGTGCAAAGTCAATTCATAGACAACATGAAAGAAATTGTTAATGTATTGTAGCCGGACCGAGCCGGTTAGGTACTTGCTCAAATGACACTGCCTCAAAAGTGCTGGTTTTGCCATCACCTTTTCGGCGATTTCCGAAATAACGGTGATAGCTTTTTGTGGTCCATAGACAATAGACATCTGCAGACTAACGGTCGATTACAATATTCTATGGATTTGGTTACTGGAGATATAGTTTTGCTACATTTTATAAAAGTTTTATCTTCTATTTCATTTCCCTTCCTATTTCAAAATTTTGTCTCCATGCCAAATTCATAGTTAGAATACTGAAAATATGACATAAATCCTTCCACAGTGAGCATGGCTTTACAAAAGTACATGATACTTGATTTCATACTGTACTGTCATTCTAAATAGTCCTCGAATGTACTTATTATACATATCTTCTTGTAAACTCCAACGTATGCGCTTGATTTTAAGTTGTTCTTACAAAGCAGATTCTATTTCAAATAAGTGCATAATTTAAACATATTTTTATCCAAGGCCAATCTTACGTCCATGGTTTAATTTGTTTTCACGAGGTACATAGTTTCACATGTGCACATCATTTACACACTGTTTTGAGACGCTGATTGCGTATCTTGGCACTTTTGAAAATCAATGCCAGTGGCCAATTCCATAGGCAGATAATGTTGAAGACGGCCATAATTGAATGCATCGATATTGCTACATTGCAAGCCGCGAACATCGCGTGTATAAATGACATTTGAGCGGGTAAAATGAGTACGAAACTAATTAATATTACCTAATTATACGCACGTCTATGGACGTCGACCTGCCCCTAGACAACTTGATGCCCTATTAATAATTGGACTGCAAGTTTGTGCCTCTTTGCGTACAATTTATAACAAGACTCATGATGATGCCGTGTTCGAAAAGCAATTATTATGTCGTTGTATTGCTTTCACATAACTGCACTTTAGACGACAGAAAACGTAAAAAGCTAAAATAGAAAGAGAGAGACGTGCTCTCTCTTTCTATCTCAATTCCCTTTTGCCTCGTTTTCTCCAGCTTACTCCTCAGGTTAGGGGACGAAAAGAAGTTTTACTTTAGAAAGAGTGTGGTCCTCCGATATGCGACTGGAATATTTTACAGCATAAGGGAGCAAACGAGCAATCGGAGCCTTTTGATGACTACCGACTTCCATAGACATTCGCATGATTGTTATGCAGGCGTGTTGCCCTCCTATCAACGCCCCCCAATGGGCCACGGGCTACTCACAAACGCTCACGACGCTGTCAAAAAGAGATTTTAAACTGAAAGTTAAAGAGACGAAAGCAAGTTAAGCGCGGTGAAGCGTTGGGCCGTTTTTACTCGCTATATTTTTTCAAACCGTTCGCTAAAGCGCGCAATTTGAAAAAATACATAAAGAAATGATTGTAGAGTTTTAAAAAACTGTACAATAATTTCAACTGTGAATACAAATTTTATAAAAAAAAGAAAAAAATGGACGAATATGAACAGTTAGTAATCGTGTTTCATATTTCATGGCGAGTCTCCAGCTCGTCGAGCTTTGTCAGTGGGATACAATAAGTGCTATTGATTACTTGACTGCCAATATTGTGCATGTTCTAGCGGACGTTTTACTACTGCCAATATTGTGCATGTTCTAGCGGACGTTTTACTACTGCCAATATTGTGCATGTTTTAGCGGACGTTTTACTACTGCCAATATTGTGCATGTTCTAGCGGACGTTTTACTACTGCCACTATTGTGCATGTTCTAGCGGACGTTTTACTACTGACAATATTGTGCATGTTCTAGCGGACGTTTTACTACTGCCAATATTGTGCATGTTCTAGCGGACGTTTTACTACTGCCAATATTGTGCATGTTCTAGCGGACGTTTTACTACTGCCAATCAAAACTAATTAATGTTCTGTGCGATGATCAAATTTTTGTTGCAACTAAATGGATGTTTTGTTTCAATTTTTGTTTAGTTTTTTTTCAGAGCTGATGGCTGACGCTCATATTGTAGGTTCATGTACGGTCTCACCGCACCGTGTATAATGCTTTCATGTCATTACTAGGCGTGGCTTGCGGTTTCGCTCACTCAAAATACCATAAACGAAAAGTTATTCTTTTTTCGGAATACAAAGTAAAATCGAGACTCTCCCTATTATTCCAGATTGAAAGATTATATACTGACGATCCATCATCCGATCCGAGGTCATACCTTTTCGTGGGGTATATTTATGCGTAAAATAATTTCTTATTGATTCTTATGTTGATGATATATGATTAGTTTATAAAAGACATTTAATTTTCATTTGTTTCAAAAGCAATACACCTCATATCTACTTACATATTTAGTGACATCGTAATCATTAGAATAATCATCATGCAGGTAATTATTAGAATAATCATTAGAGTATCTATTTAAATAAACATGTAAATAATAATTATAATCCAATACAAAACAGGGAACAAGCAATTTGAGTGTCATATAATTTTAAACGTTATCTTCATTAGTATAAGACAATGACTCCGCGAGCAGCGAGCACTCGTCGTCTCCCGAGCTATTGCGAAGCTATTGCGGAGCTATTGCGGAGCTACTCAGGAGCTGCTCGGATCTCGAGCTTGTTGATGGCCCAGAAGTAATGTAGGTATGCACAGTATGCCACTCTGATTATGTCGTAGCGGGTTCAAATCCCTCCAAGGTCATAAATGTTAACACAAACATCCAAGACCTTGGCGGGGTGCATACGTCGGATTACATATATACGTATTATATATTACCTTCGGTAAAAAATCTATACACATAACAAAACAGTAAAGAAAGTGTGACTGTGCATTAAGCAGATTACAAAAGTAATAATAATAGGATTATAAGGAAACAGTAGCAGAGAAAAAAATTATGAAAATAACTCTCGTTTTTGTATGTTTGTCTGTTTGTACACGATAATCTCCAGAACTCTAGGACGAATTTGAATGAAAATGATTTGTTGTATAACAAATAAGCCTGGACAACACATAGGGTGTAATTTGGTTTGAAAACTGGAACGTCTGATGTAGAGCCTTCAAGGAAAGAAAAATTTTATTTTTTTTTATCGAAGAAGAACGTTAGTGAAGTCGCGGGCACTAGCGCGTCTTATATATATTATAACATTAATTTAAAAATAAAATTATAAAACAATATTAAATATATTGTCCATTGTCTAGTACCTGTAAAAGAAGTCCTGACGGTACCTAGCACTAGCATAAATCGTGTGATAAATCCACACATTATATTCATCTCAATGACTAGTGTATTGCTGTAGCTCGCTTATTTTTATACATAAAACTATGGCGCATAATAAATGAGAAAGGTTTAATTATAGTAGATAAAATAATTATTATGAAGTACTCGCATTGCATTAAGATTCGCAGAGCGCCAGCAAAACACAAAAATATTAAAGCGAATTACATTTTTCTTTGCTGCAGGTCCGTATGCTTTTTTTAAACAAAGTGGATGTTTATAAAAATTATAAAAGGCAATAATCCTTCATAAGCCATATACAGCAGCCAGTCTAAAATATGCATATAATTAAGTAGATTGTAAATAGAATAGAATAGAAGTACTTTATTTTTATTTAATAGAGCCAATACTAAAGTTACAAACACATTATCGAACAGTGCAACGTTATACTTCAGCAGCTACTTAATTAACTAATAATTATACACTGATATAAGCCACATACTTTAAAACATAAAGGTAGGCCTATAAAATATATTACCTTTATCTGTTTAAACCTAATAAAGGATTTGTAATTACATTACATTCGTAAAAAATAATTTGGGGTTAAATATGCGCCGGTAGATGCACAACTGTCCTAATGTCTCAAAAGGTGACCGCTCGGTAAAGGATTATAATATCCGGAGATATGATAATCCGAATCTAATAAATGAGATAATTCATACTAGTTTTAAATCATGGTTCATGGACAAATTCATGGTTCTTGTTGGCGTCATCGGTCTTGGGACCTGCGACTCCTCTGTCAGCGATCAGACCACAGTAGTTTCGCGAAAGAAGAAGAAGTAAGTGTGGATATTAATGGCGGGTGGTCACCATATGGCTCTAAATACTAGTATGTCCTGTTGTCTGTAAAAACTGTATGATCTCGAGATGATGTACTGAACACGGCCCTACCGTAAGATGACCCCTGTTCTGCAGACGCGGATGAACAGTGTTATGTCAAAATGTAAGAGTTAGTGCTATATGTGCCGGCACGACCGGGGCAGTACCTCTCCTTCACATGACACTTCCATAAAGTGACAGCTGTGCTGCCGCGTATCTCACGATTTGCGAGTCGCCGGCGGCGCATAGGAGTGATGGGGTGAAGTGGAACGCATCTGCATATGAGATGACGACAGGTGTCGGAAGTTACCAAATTGTTCTGATAGTTATAAACAAAAATAAACACAGTAACTTCTGGCTTGTCTGATGCTCATGTCTTTTTGGCGTTGGCGCTCCAGCGCGTCTACTTCGGAATAAAACCAAAAAGGTCAGACGCGGCCCCGGCTGGTCGCTGGATCACAAAAACATCTAATCCGTCTGCTTATATTTTAATACACTCAGTACTAACGACTCGCCATATCAAGCCGCTTTTTCATTTTGTGTTGGGTTTTACAACATGTTATTACCATCACTTTTAAACAAGAATTAATTGGTATGCAAACTCAACTTTCACGCCGGGAATATAGAAATCTGGGTACATACACGCGTTCGAAAAATACGAGTCTCCTCTGGACGCAGTCAGTTAAAACTTATACCTAACTGCTTCACTGCTGATAAATGATGTTATCAGCAGTAATTGTCCATTGTGACGCTACTAAATATGATATTGATAAGTCACGTCCACAAGGATCCATTTGGCAATATGTTTATGTACAACAACAACAACAACAACAGTTGTAGTATTAGTACGAGGTAGTGCCATGCTTCATTGCAGCCTAATTGGGCGGCACGACCTGCTCGCTCTCATGCGGTTGCATGCGGGGGAGTGTCTAATGTAAGGTGACAGCTATGCTGTTTCGTGTGTGTGGTTTGTGAGTAGCTGGTGGCCCATTGGAGGGGAGGCAGAGAGGAAGGTAACGCATCTGCATGATAAGAATTTGATGAAACACATTAGTCTATGGGCATCAGTAGTCGTCAAAATGCTCGATTTCTCGTTTGCCTCTCTTTTTAATAAAAAGAAGTAATAACACTGGTTACATCTATAGTTTTGAGTGTTACCGTTGGTTTAATATGCACAGATCTATATGTAGAGGTGTGAATAACAGAGGAAGCCTCAGAATTGACGTTCGCTCCTAACTTGACAACGTGTGGACCGAATTTAATACTTACTCTTACGTTAGCTATGGCGTGGCGGAGGTTCTTATGCAGAAATATGTTCTTAAACGATACGGAAATAAAAACTGCTTGAAGAATCTTTAATCTTTCAGCGTACAATAACGTGACGACTCGTAACGTTACACATTACAGTGTCTGCGAATTCTGCTTTTGACAGGACCGAGCCAGGGGTGGCGCCGGGTGCCGGGACAACTAGTTGAATATAATATTATGCAATTTAAAAGAAGCAGGGAGAAGGAAGGAGGACATTCCATCTACATGACATGTAGACGTCATGGGCGACATTAGTGAGTCAAAAAGTCAAAAGGCTCTATTTGTTATTTGCCTCGCCATACTATAAAAATACGTAATATTTGTGCATATTGGTCCAATGTTTACTGTTCTCGTGGCTCGGATGTTTGCTCGTCGACCAATTAATTATATTGGCCTCGTGAAAGAGCGCCCTGGACAAACTTCAAAGTCCAATATTACAATTACAGCTCCACAGCCAGCGTTTTTGTATGAACAGAGTACTGAATGTGGAGGAGACAAGGCAGGTATGTAAGGATCGTAATATGTGGCGCTCTCTTTCTCTTCTCGTTCTCTCTGCCCACCCATTAGCGAACTGGCGTGAAGATGTGTTATTGTTGTTGTAGATACGATATGCGACGCGAGCCCGGGGCATCGCGATCTGTGCTTGAACAGGCAAGCCACCAGACCGCGAGCCAGACACAACTGATAATATCATTGAACACATACTAAAACCGTCTATAGTATTGTTTATACATAGGCGACAAGTCATGGGAAAATTATAAATAGTACGATTTAATAAGAATAAGCCAACATTTAGGGTTTTCCAGTACATATCTATCGGTATGTCACATCATATCTCAAACCAATCTCTCTATCTATCCTTGATGAATGACCTGTTGCTTAATTAAAAATGCTTTAACGTCGGTCTTAAAAAGTATCGTTAGCTTCGTTTTATTAGTGTGACAATTGCGTTAGAAAAACCTACTTTGAACAGGTTCCCCGTCTGCTATGCATTAGCATAAGAACATTTCGATTTTTTAGCCTGTTATTGGACTATGGATATGTATTCAGTATTATTTATAGAATTTAACATTTTTATGAAGAAAAACACACCACAGTGTATGTGGTGTTATTTTTCCCCACGCGAAGATATAAAATCGAGTTGCAGAAAACTAGGTTGCGTGGGAGGAAATTGTTTTAATGGCACTGTACCTCGCCCTTAGGAAGCGGCTTGTTGACAGGAAACTCGGATGCTATAAGCGTACAACAACTAATTTGATTGTGGAGTTACATTTGTGAGCTAGTCCTTTGGAGGGTAGCAGGGAGGTGCTTTCTTTCTCCCCCATCCCCCTATATTATAAAAAATATACATGTTTCATTGATCTTAGTAGATTTTAGTATAAAATTAAAAAAGAATTGTTATATATTTTATGGGTGCATTTATAGGTTTTATACGTATTTTTTCGATTAGCTAAGTTGTTAACCGTGGTAAATGGTGATGGGTTCGAATCTCCCCCTGCTCATGGGTACATATAATATATAAAATGTTTGTACTTAACATGATAAAAGTCTTAAATCTATGACGCCCATAGACATCCGTATTATTGCCATGATGCGTTGCCCTCGTTTCCTACTCCCCTCCAATGGTACATCGGCTAATATCAAACCGCACGAAACGCGACAGCATAGTCATCACTTTTATTGCGTATCATGTAAACGAGAGGTAACTCCCCGGTCAGGGCCCATTTCCACTGCAATGGAACATGGCTCTACCTCTTATTATACCTGGAATCTTTAATTCATAATATTATTAAGGAGCTAGTAGCTTACGTGATAGGCGACGTTGGTGACGTTCACCAAGTCCTCCTCGGAGAGCGGGTGCGAGGCCTCGGCGTCGAACTCGAAGCCCTCGTATCGGCGGTACAGGATGGTGTCCTCCTCCATCACCTCTATCTCGCGGGAGTTGTTCAGCCTGGAAACCGTCCCAATATCATTTCCAAATTCTCATTGTATTGCAGCCGAAATGAGCCAGCACTACGTCATTGTTCTTCAGTGAATGAAAATTCAATTTTCAATTATCGAAATGGAATACATTTACCTACTATGCTATCGTCTTTGGTGCAATTTGGTAAAATTTGGTGGCCCATTGCGTGGAATGGTGCCAAGGATAGCGAAGCATCTAGATATGTATTAGCTGTGCTGATGTTAATGCCCGCCGGTAGTCATCAACTGGCTCCGATCGTTTTAAGGAGGTACTATGAAAACATTTACCAAATTTTTATTTTTTGTGTCTGACACGAGACTATCTTGGCGATCATTGAAATAGAGCTGTGACTAGCTGCGCAGCAGTCTAGATACATCAGATGAGTAATAGGTCAAGGGGCCTGTGAACTCATTTGCGCAGGTGTGGTAGCCGGCGTGATAAGTGTTATCAGTTATCTACCTATCGTACTGAGTTCAAGTTGACCGGTAATCACTTGTTAAGAAATGTATAGAGCATATTAGTCAACACGCAGCTACAGGTACCACCTTTATGCTTTTCATAACTTTCTTTCAGTTTTACGTTCGAATTTTAATTGATAAAGAAGTTATCATTCCTATATAATTGACAGAGTAGAGACGTCGGTCGCTTCAATGCGTTTAAACATGGACCCGTATGGTATCGTCACATGTAAATACTTTTGAAAACTCAAAATTGTTTTAGTGCTCAATTATTTGTGTCAACTTTTTCGTATATTTTTAAATATAACATAAAATCATTTTGAAAACGAAATGTATACGATCTGCATGTTTTCAACATGTTTGCATTTCAAAAGTCAGCGGGTGTCGTTTTTTTGATACAACAACATGCAAAAATCTCTGACATGATTTGTTTTTTTTTTCAATTATAACTTTCATGTTTCGATTAGAGAATAATCGCTGCTCAAACAAGATAAGCGATAGATACTTTACTTGTCAGTCTTTTTAACTGGCCACAGAAATTTATCACTTGCTTTTATATCGTGCTTTTATATTGTAAAGTCTCCGATCAAGTTGTATAGTTAATCAAAGTGTAAAGTTTTTTTAAAAGACTTTCGCACACCTAAGCCGGTATTGTCACTTGTATCGGTCGGTCAATGTTCCTTGACAGGGAATGGGAAGGCTTTACTAATATAAGAAGAAAACCGATTAGTATCGTGTTATTATCGTATGATAACTCCATGGATATCTATAAAAGGTATGCACACTATTGTGTATGTATGTGATAGTTCATTGAGTAGACTTTTTCGCGAGCGTTCCTTCGTGGTTCTTTGTCGGACCCACTAAGGTTGAAACTAGTAGTAAATGAGGTTTAAAACTATTTGTATTTATTTGCAAGTCCAATACTACATCCATCCAATGCACATTAGAATAATAATTTCGTTCGTTAATGTAATTGTATGAATATTTATGGGAAGTTTATTAGCAGTCGATGACTACTCTCTTAGTTCTACTACTATTACTCGACAGGAATTCAATCCTATGTTGACTACTCTATTACGTTTAGTCTATAGGATGTTTGTCTACTAGATCACTTTAAGCGTTCTAAGATACTGTACATAATCACAGAGGTTGTTCAGTACTCGATTATTGTTCTGAATATGTGAAAGTATAGGGTACCTAATCAAAATTTGACCTAATTGTATATAAATATTTCGATAAACATAAACCTATGTGCAACTGATTATGCCGCCCCCCATCGCAGCATCATTGACACGGTGGCTATTGACCAAGCCGTGCGGGAAGGCACGGGTAGCACCCCGTATGTATTAAGTCTAAGGGAGAGCATACTTTCTAAATTATATATAATATATTTATACTAAATTCGATGATGTTCACAATGTACATAAGCAATATTTTCGTTTCATTATGTTTTTATTACATAAATAGGTCCATTTCCTATCGCTTGCTACAAAGTATATAATCTATTATAAATCAGACTGTATACGTTTTACGATGTTAATCAGCTTCTGATGCTGACTGTACCTTCATAACTTTATCGATCGCATATTCGTATATTCCACGTCCTGCCTACATGTAATACCGATCACACAATGACTTTCATGTGGGAATTAATTAAGCCGGCTGGGCTGCAGGCCGCAGTGTGCATGTGGGTGTTCACCGCACGGAATATTATTTTAAAGCAATGAGGTGGTTATATTCATCCATAACAAAAATACCAATATTATAAATTAACAGATGCTTATTTTCTATGAATAACAACGTTACAATAAAGCTACTTTAACGTATTTTTTCGCGGTTCCACAGTCTACTCGTGACCATGGTTGCTGTGTAGCCTTTGAAACGTTTGGTTTATTAATTAACTAAATAAATCGCAATAAAATTCGGTAAAGTGGTTTTATTTTAATGAGTAACATTCCCATAAACTTGAAGATTTCGGTAATGCCGTTGTGACTACAGACTGGCACGACCGAGGAGGTCGAATATTCGCGTGAAGCGACTGCCACATCGCGTACGGGCATCGCCCTTAAGTGACCATTAATTTCTTGTGCAGATGTTATGGATGACGGCAAGTGCTAGTTCGTCTATGGAGTAGAACGTTGTGTCAGCTCAGACATGGGGTGAAGCGTTACGCCGTTGTAGCTCCGACCGCTACTGTTTCACACGATTTAAAAAGCTTCAATTTAGCTTGGAATATATGTATGTATGTCAGTATATAAGTACGTTTGTTCGGGTGGAATCTTTGTACTCTATTTGGAAGTAGATATCTTGAACCGATGGAGCAGATTTCTACTAATTAAGCGATAAGGAAGCAAAACGTTAAATTTTAATTCAAAATATTCTTGACCGCAAAACACACCTCACAAAATCGATATAAATGGGTGTCTGGTGACTTAAAAATATGTAGGAAAAGGAAATTCAAGTTTCATTATGTTCCTATTATCTATCACTTTTGTATACGCCTTTAGTTTGAATGACAATACACGATAAAACATGCTATACGTAAGTAAACAAGAGTTTTTGCTCGTGACTTATGACTCCTCATATTGTTTTCATACCGCGCGCCTTGACCAGTAAAGTAAGCTACAAGTTGAAGCACTCACTTGTATACGTAAGGACCGATCTCTCTCACTACGGGCACTCCGCCCTCTAGAACTACGTCAGGATTTTCTATGTTGAAGAGGTACACCTTGAAGCTGAGAGGGAAGGGCACCTCCTCAAACCGGTCCATCTGTTCGGTTCCGTTGCGTAGAACCACCTCCTGTTAACAAACACATATGAATCAGGGACAAATATTTTAGTTGTCTTTTCTACGTTCTGGAGTAGTGGCCGCGCTTGGGAAATGAAGTGTTGCTCGGTCGACCAACACTTCGTGTTCCTTGTTTTCGTTTTGAATGGTCATTCACCTGGTGGGAAGACGATCTACGTGCAGTAGCCGGTCTGGGATGAATACGAGTAGCAGGAGACTAGGGGACTTGACGCTAAAGGCTGATAATGATGATGGTGATGAAGACGTCCGGAGTAACGTCTCTAAATAGCTACCGACGTGTTTCGTGGGGTTTGTTAGTTTCCGCCGGCCCCTTAGAATGGATAAGGAAAGGCAGCTCTATATCATTACAACTAAACAATTACTTGATGATTGTCAGTAGTCACCACAAGGCTTTGACTGCTCGCTTGTCCTCCTGTGCAGCGGAATTGGGCTGGCACGACCAGGGAGGTCCCTCTCGCTCACATAGTACCACCGTAAAGTGACATCTTCAGTGTCGCGTCTTGTGAGATTTGTGAGTAGGCGTAGTAATTATGTGGATGTTCATGGGCGTCGGTGGTAGTAAAAAGGCTCCCAATGCTCGTTGCCCCCCTTGTCTATAAAAAAAAAAGTAAAAATATAGAAGTATATATTTTAGGATAACCACCTCCATGTCCAGAACATCCCACTCACCAAATTACAATCAGATCGATAGTTTAGAAACGCAAGAAGCATAAACAGATTAGTAGCTGCGATTGTTGGGTTGCCATGTAAATAATAATAGTGACTAGCCAACTGCGCAGAACATATTACAGTGTATTAGTGTGTGCGTAGGCACAAGTGCGCTCCCTGTTCCCTCATCCTCCTATTCCGATGGACCGAGCGCTTTAGTGTGATCTCTGAGGCACGGGGATGTAACACCGCCAAATTCCTGACTTTAGACTGTTAACAGGAAATGAAAAATTCCAATAACACTTTGGTCCGAGGTTCAGCTCAAAAAGGTATTAAAATAATGTAATTTGCTTTTAATAAGTAATAGCTTTATTACAATCGAAACACCGATAAAGTGATACAATAATTTTTCATACTCGCATTGGTGTGGGATCTCGTTGGACCCCTCCAACGTGTTTCGACATACTGTTGGTGTGGGTGGATCGGTTTTCGAGAGGAAACAACTTTTCTATTGAATTGGCTGTTGTAAAGACTACGGAATCATGCGCTGCGCGCGGCCCGACACGTGCTTGGCTAAGCGCGTGTCGGGACACGCACAAAGCCGTATTTTATATAAACAGAAATTTTTAAGAATGAAGCAATAAAAAAGTGCTACAATTTCTACTAATGATGCCTCGTTACGTTGTATATGGATATTTTACGAGAGAAATTTGGTAAAAGTGTTAAGTGAATGCGTTACGCTCCGCTGCACAATGTATCTTCCGTACCTTTTATTTTAAAAGTATTTCGAAAATTGCATAATGTACTAAATGTTGTTTGTTCCTGAGTCTTCGATTTTCTTAAAATTTATTGCCAGGAATGTTATGTTAATTTATAATTCATTTTTATTTGCCCGGCATACTGTAAATGTTATAAGAATTCAAATATGCAATATTTTTAATATTTTTCGTCATGTGTCATACAAATGTTAAATAGGTAAGCATTCCTAAGGTAACAAGTAATCGTGCCCCTGTTATTCACCTGTGATGCCGGGGCGCATTGCTAGTAATTTATAAATTAATTCATTCTTAGTAAAGGGTAAACTGGAAGATAAATAGCGTACGGGCAAACGAATTATGTTGGTCGAGCATTCACGAGAAGGAAAGATGATCTTCGCGCAGCAACGTGTCCGGGGTGGATGCAACTGGCAGTAGGTCGTGGGTTCAAGAGATATAAAAGGCCTGTGTCCACCACTGGACCAGTACAAGCTGGTGATGATGATCAGAAGAAGCATTGAACCCACGGGGGTACGTCCGGGGGCCGACACATTTTTACAAAGATCATACTCACGTCCACCAGAATACGATCCACGACGTCGGGCACCACGGCGTAGCCCACGGAGGTGACGACCACCACCAGCGCCACTCCCACCGCCGCTATGACGGAGCCCGCAATCACGTTGCACATTTCGAGTCTGCTCAACACCTACGGCACAAATACCATTGTTGCATCTAATGTACACAGCGAGTAAAGCGGCGATAACATCTCGTATCTTTAGGGGTCCTTGACACAGTCTTATGTATATCGCGAACTACGGATATTATTTATAAAGAGCGAAAGAAATGCCGTCACAAAGAGGCCGAGTTGCATTGCGTCGAGTGGCCGAAATATTCGTAAGTAATTTCTTATATATGAACATGAAATTCGATATAGTCTCACGTTACATAGGCCCAATGGAGGGGAGAAGGAAAGGAGTGCTACGCATCAGCATGACAATAATGCATACGCATGTCTATGGGGGTTGACAATAGTCAAAAGGCTTATAATTCTCGTTTGGCCCCTATAATCTAAAAAAATCTCTGTGGATTCGAAGATATTCTCGTTATATTTTAATTAGCAATATTTATTTTATATAACACTTGATGCCTCAAAAGAGTCCGAAAACTTTCGCTAAAGTGATCTTTAGGTACCTTAGCGGCAGCACTAGTCGTGGGTAAAAATGTTATACTTATCCCACGATATTGCAATAATGACTAAGTACTAACTTCATTGTCAATGTAGTTACAAATGTAGATCTAAAAAAAAATATACTAATACCTAGTTATAGTATCTTATACCTACAATATCCTTTGAGGTACCCTATGAAACATGCTAAGAATCCCAAGGAAGCGGGGTGTGCTGCCGTGGGGCTGAAAAGTTCAATTTTAGTTTTAAAATCATATCTCGTAAACCATTAGGACTATCACAACCCTCCAACGTATTTGCAGCTAATTTAATCGACATTAAATTTTCTTAAATTATGTGGTTTGAATATATTAACAAGATGATGAATTAGGTGCTACGAATAAAACACGGTGCAGATTCCATTTCTAGTTCCTCTGTGGGTGGGTCGTGGTCAGTGACACCTCATCCAGAATATCTACATTTATGGCACGTAGAATGGATGTTAAAAGAAATTTACAATACATAGTGCAATTGGTTATTACGGGAAAAAATAGCAGCAAGTTAAGTTTAGCAAGCTTGTAATAAGCACGAACTATTTATAATTTACATTTTAATAAATGATGTAATGTCACACACCAAATGATCCGACGCACACGCCTGACGTTGTAAGGAAAACGTGGCTGTCTATATCAGTGACTAACACATAAAAAGAAATGCACTGAAGTATTTTTTTGCACAAAAAACAGCCATTCGAATTGCATTCCACGATTGTGGAAGTCAGATTAAAAATGGAGCCCCACCGACCCCGCGACCGCACTCCCCCATCCTGGCTTTGCATGTACCAAATTGGTGTCGGTCCACCAATTAATTAGACATGAAATATTTGCGTCTATCAATATTTATTTTTTATTCAACACATACATACGGTATGATATTTTTCTTACATGGTCAAGAAATAGTTCAGTTTAGTTAGCGCTGACATTAATTCTCAATATCAAAGTTAGATGGGGATGCGAGTGATCTGACGAGATGAAATCATCGAGACTGGACTCACAGAGAAGCTTTCGGAAACATGGCAGCTAGATTGGAGCATACAATCATTATTGTATGTAGGAAGTACATATCACTCAGTAAATGAAATCAGTGGGTACTTTAAGTGTAAAGTTTAAATGATGAGTTTCTAAGGCCCCTATTGAAATCCAGATATAAGGAACTGGAGTGTTAAATAAACTACTCGTTGGATTAGGTTAGGGGTAATAAATATGAAGCAAAGTCTGGCAGGTAAGACTACGTACACACTTTACAGGTCTATTCCCGACGTTACAGCCACCTGTCAACGGCCATGTTCAGAGTATTTACTACCGTCAGACCGTATTCATGATTGTATAATGTGGTACATTGACAGCCTCATACACAGTAAATTTACAAAGGTAACTAAGTATATGTACAAGGCCACGTTCGCAAGAGAGCTTTTTTAACGCGTGTTAAAAGAGCGTCGAAAAAGCATACATAGGAATTGAAGTTGAAACCGAATATATAAACATCTGTTCACACATTGAGTGTTCGTTGTCAGCGTTCTACTAGCAACGAACACCGTAGAAGATCGCCAGCGTGTGACCCGCTAATAGGCCCAGAACGTATGGCTTTTTTAACACGGGCAAGCTATCATACGAACGGAGTCTTAATTCTCTATAAACTTAATTTAATTATTAATTAAATCCACCGATTACCTGAATACCTATTAATTAGTTCCAATGGTATAATTACTGTTTTATTTCGATAAGTATTTTAATTTCCATTCTAATATTAATACGGAACCAGTAATCAAATTAGCGTGTTCATTGTATTCAATCGGATTAAACGCAATCAGTTGTTTTGTAATAAAATATCATTCGATAAATTAGCATTAGCCAACCGATTTGTATCAAGGTGATGTGTTTTAAAAATATAATTATTGATTAATATATGATGTTAATCAATAATTATGTTTTACACTGTGGTGTATGAGTATCCATAAACATCTCGGGCACTCCAATCGCTCTGCTTGCCCCATTAGGGAACTGGCGTGAAGGTGTGTTTTGTTCTAAACACTACCGCTATACACTGTGCAATATTAATAGTGTAGGATGTTAATAGCATAGTTATTCTATCCTATAAAAAGATAATGATATATGAGGTGCCACAGCCACTGGTGACTGCCGACGTTCATTAACTTTCGTACAGATGCGTCGCCTTCCTTGGCCCATGCCTTCCGATGGGACCACCGGCTTATCACTCACTTTTAAGGCGGTATCATGTACACTAGAAGTACTTCTCGGTCGTTTGATGCGTAGCTCTTAGAGGCGGGGCGTGCTCCCCTCAGACCTCCTAAACACGCACATACATCTGCTATCATCATGCACCATGCTCGCGCCCCCTTCGACCACAGCAGCTCAGGTTAGCTTGTAGCCATTCTGGCACAAACAAGGGACAAACCCGATAGCCCGGTCATGATAGTCTCCGTGGGCCATACGTCCGCGCAAGCGCCGCGGCCAATTTAGCTACAGCGCGCGAGCTGCCCCCCAGCTGGCCATGATAATGACAGTTAAATTAGCTATTACAGATCTAATATCGGCATCTCTCCTCTTTCGACCCCAAACCTAGTCTCGTTGCCATGATAGGACCCCTAGCAAGCCGATGAAGCCGAGTTGGGCTTCTCTTCGTTTCCATAGCACAAGTTCAAGTCCGGTCACCTTCTCCAAATAAACTAGTTTCACAAACGAAAAGCCTCAGTATATTAATTTCAAACTGGTGTTATGAGAACGAGAGGTACCGTCCCAATCATGGAAATTCGACTGCGAAACACCATGGTGATATCTCTCTCTCGGTCAAAGTTATACGATTATTTAAAACAGGTAATGCCAAAATTATGTGAAACTAACAAACAAATAGGGATTATTCGCGAATTATCTCCATAAATAGTGATTTTTATATATATTTATATCAAAATAAACATCCCAATTTCATAATATACCCTGATTTACAAAATAATATCTTTGTTAATCAATTTATATTGTCATAAATTTATCTTTTTGACGAACCAGAATTAGTGACACGTCAACGACGCGCATAAAATGCCCACTCTTGACAGCTCATTGCAGTTATTCATAGGATGGGCTTCTCTGAAACTAGATGAAAAAATACAGCGAGACAATAAAGTATAGATATATTTAATTTCGTTCTCATAAAACTTAGTTTTAACATATCTACAAATATATAACTATATATGTAATAATAGCTATAAAAGTGATATTGTCGTAAGTACACATTTAAATCGTTATCGGAAACGGCTATTTCATATGTAAAGGAGTTAAGAATGAAAGTTCGTCGACTATAATGTTTTATTTTTTTACATAACCCACGAATTCCTACCATATCAATCAATGACATTTAAATTGCTGGTGGGCTCACGTATCATAGATATGCTTATATCTTTTTCCACGTGCATCGTTGTAGCTTTTGCGACTACACATTCATATCATCAGACTTACATCTAATCGTTACGCAAGCATTATTATTATCTGAACGGCAAGACGACCGGTCCTCTACTTGCTTGCAACTTGAACAGGGTCAAGAGTCAGGTTAAAATCCCTGTCAGGATGCTACATAGGAGTGCGATATATAAAACATCTTATAATAAATAAGGTATATGGAGTTTGTTTACTCTGATTGACAGCTCCACCTTGGCATAATAAGGATTTGTTGGCAAAAGTCTTGGGTCCTCCTTGGGTGCTCCTTAAATCCAACATGTTGAACCTTGAGATAGGGCTGGAAGAAGTAGACTAGACGGGATCCTGTTTCCCATTCAGGACCCCAGGGTTCCCATAGCTCATAAGCTCGATCACTGAATCTCAACGCCGTTTGACAGGTATCTAGTGTGCTGTGAGCGATAGTAACTTCCCTCGGCCATGTCGGGTTGAGTAATAAAATCTAAATTTTCGATCTAAAATATAACTGAAAAATCGTTCTATGAATAGACCGGCCCTCTACCTAAATAGACAAAGAACTATTTAGCATACGTTGATGAATTATGTTAAAATTAACACAATAACAAAGTTTGTTAAAATGTGTTAATTTGTTAAGAATATACATTCAAACTTTAGAGGTCATTAGCTAGTTTACCTCCAATATAATTCAGATTCGCGGAGAGAACAATAAATTAATTAATTAATATTCATTAAATATATTTTCAAAACATATATTATAATTTATAACTTATTAACATAATCAAAAGAAAGATAAAATATTTGGATGTGCTGAAGTAGTCTATAATCAGATAATTCGTAACAGATACGTGCGGCCTGTATATCTAATCGATGCGTTCTATTAGCAAGCTGATAATAAGTTAAATGAATGTATAAATAAAATAAATGTCACCAGCTATTGTGACTATATTGCGACTGGCGGTGTTTATGATATGCTTCGTTGTGTAGTGGTGAGCGTGTTATGCCTCATTGTCTAGTGGTAAGCATGTTACGCCTCGTTGACTAATGGTTAGCATATTATACCTCGTTATCTAGTGATAAGCGTCCTATGGCTCGTTGTCTAGTGGTAAGCATATTATGCCTCGTTGCCATCTTATAGTCTCAGGAGGAACCGAAAATTTTATTGAAGTTTTCAATTAATAATAATAATATGAAGTGATTATGGCGCATCTGGTGAGGGAAGGTAACGTATAATTTTTTCAACGAATTAGCGGATCTTTATGGGTGTCGTTAGTCACCAATCTACTCTGATTGCTCGTCTGTTCTCCTACACTATAAAAATGGGTGTGGACGAGTGTTCAACAGTTTAGACCCCAGTATATCAGGGGGTATAAAGTTGGGCGAAGGATTTTTTTGTTGAAGAAGGTTGGTTTGAAGGTTGAATTTTTCTTCCATCGGAGTAGAGGAATGGTGGTGTGCGTCGGCTGTGTACATGTGTACGGTGCAGTTGGCCAGCGTCAGCGTCAGTGTCTGTGGTGGTAGTCGCTGCAAGGCTTAGAATGCTCCTCGCACCAGCTGGCCCCTCGTAGAGGACCGGTATTCTATGTGCTGTACGCTTAGAAACATTTCTTCCTGTAATTATAGCAGGAATTATGTGATAGGGAATTACTACTTCATTAGTCTCCCGGTTTTGTACTTTATTATATATACTTTTTTGGTAGCTACCTGAATTGGTAGATACCAAAAAAGTGTATATATATATATATATTACCCGTTTTCCCCCACATAACTTTCAATCCCATTGAAATATCGGGATAAAATAATCTTCACGACTTGTTTTTTAAACCTACGAAAGTATACACAAAAAAATTCATGAAAATCGGTCTCGTCGTTTCGGAGGAGTTCGGGGTGGAAGTTTACTTACATATTAGAAGATATTAAAGTACCTGGCCGTTTTGAAAATCCAAGAATATTATCTGCTTGAGATGGTGAGAGCTGCACTTGAGGGACAGATTATACTAGCGCGTTCGCTCTGATTCAGATTTTAAAATCAAAACTAAAATAGATACCACTGTTACTTACTGTAGAGTCGGTCTTTTAGTTTTGTAAATCGTGATGGCCACAGGTGACGTCTAATATCGGTTCCATACATAGATATCATAAAGAAATAAGATCTCCATAGTTTCGTAGTTACAAGGGTGTCTCCTTTTTACTAGCTCATATTTAACTTGCAAGCTATGTTTGTTTGTACGGGTGGAATCTAGCCATAGACTTTTAAATCACTGTGTTACTATTTGCTATATTTAGCTATTATGTTGTTATAGTTAACCGTTAGATATTGTGTTGTTATAGTTAACCGTTAGCTAGTATGTTGTTATAGTTAACCGTTAGCTAGTACGTTGTTATAGTTAACCGTTAGCTAGTATGTTGTTATAGTTAACCGTTAGCTAATATGTTGTTATAGTTAACCGTTAGCTAGTATGTTGTTATAGTTAACCGTTAGATATTGTGTTGTTATAGTTAACCGTTAGATATTGTGTTGTTATAGTTAACCGTTAGCTAGTATGTTGTTATAGTTAACCGTTAGCTAGTATGTTGTTATAGTTAACCGTTAGATATTGTGTCGGTATAGTTAACTGTTAGCTAGTATGTTGTTATAGTTAACCGTTAGATAGTATGTTGTTATAGTTAACCGTTAGATATTGTGTTGTTATAGTTTACCGTTAGCTAGTATGTTGTTATAGTTTACCGTTAGCTAGCATGTTGTTATAGTTAACCGTTAGATATTGTGTTGTTATAGTTAACCGTTAGATATTGTGTTGTTATCGTTAACCGTTAGCTAGTATGTTGTTATAGTTAACCGTTAGATATTGTGTTGTTATAGTTAACCGTTAGCTAGTATGTTGTTATAGTTAACCGTTAGATATTGTGTTGTTATAGTTAACCGTTAGCTATTATGTTATTATAGTTAGATACTAATGACAATAGTATAAATAATGTACAATAGTTCTGACTTCACCAACTGGACCATTATAAGTATGTGGCATCTATATTTGACCTTAGACATGAATTATGTAGTTTCACATTTCCTATACTAATTACAAGCTTTTATTTTTTGTTTCACCTGACCACATATCTGTCTTTAATCAAATATTAATAGTTTAATAGTTATTTCAAAAAAATGATCTACTTCAATGTTTTCACGTGTTGAAATTACCTATGTAATGCACACGTGACATTGTCATCCTATGATGATAGTGTCAAATTTAGAATTCCAGTTCTATCGTCAGATCAGACTCAAAGCACTCTTGCCGGGTGCTTTTGTGGTATATGATTACCATGGTTACGGTGCTGAAAGATGCTGGGCGAACTCCTAAATGAGTTTTCGTGATCACCTCGTATTAACACTTGTTAGAGGGAATCTGGGTCAAGACCTACCTTTAAAATCCTCCTGTTATTTACTTATATGTTGTTATAAGTTTAAGTGTTGCTATAGTGTACCTACATTTCTGTTTCTTAATGACTTTTCGGCCACGGTATCTAGACGTTTCATTTAGAGGCAACAGCGTAGCACAGTTCACACACTATACATGTAACACCTACAACTTCCAAATACGTATTTCGTACATCTCTGTAGAGACTAGTTAACAGCGCAGGACATGACGTATGTGTGTAGTCACCAGGGTCACTGTTTCGCCCCCCTATTATTATTATATTCCGGTGGGACGACAATCAGACACGACCGGAGAGAAATCAGGCGCAGGACAGATGCCTTAACGTGCTCTCCGAGGCACGGTGCTGTAACACCACCAACTTCCTAACCACGAACTGTTATTAGAAATTGAAGAATCCCAGTAGCTTTACTAGAGTAAAGTGTGAATAGGATTAGCAAACTAAGGGTTCCGTCATAACTTTTAAAGTCGACAAACAGTCATTTGCGAACGTATGTATTTAAATAGTATGAGATCGACAGCAAATATAAATTTGTATATTTTTTCTGTGATACATTTATCTACTACAAAGTATCGGATATTTTCGTTTTTCTGTTGGTATTGTACTTCCTTCTTATCAACCCACTCTCGGCCGCTGGTAAGTACACGTTTAGGTTTTCTAGACAGACTGACGTAGCCATTTCCTTTATCCCACCTTTTTTTCTGGTTTATAATAATAACATCTGTGGACTTATCACAACACGCTAACGTGTTTTCCAGTCCTGTGGTACCATAAGGACTTGTTACAGGTACTAGACAACGGAAATGTATTTAACATTGTTATAAATTTAAGAAAATCGATATATTTAAGATTTTTATTATAGAAATACACATATAAACACCCATGAACTAGGTGGGATTCGCACCCGCGACCTCTGGACTAAGACGCGGCCTACTGCCACGTCCGACCTACTGAGCCAGCCGGTCGTTGTAATCATACAAGAGCTTAATGTATTCTCTGCGAACACATTTGCTGACGAAATAAGAATAGGATACAATAAATAAAACAACTTGAATAACTATACACTTTATTTAAAGTAGTAATGTGTTTGGTAATTAACAGTAAAATGGTACATGTCAATAAAATGCGCCTACACAGAGTGTCCACAATTTCCAATATACATAATTAGACATACATTTATTATTTATACCCAAGATCAAGCACATACGTGGGTGTGGTGCATTGAAGTGAAGAAACAAATTGTTACATCCCTTTTTATTCATAACAATATCGCATGTGACCAAAAGAGTCAGCCACATTTCTATATGACCGACATCAACCGTCATTTGCGTCAAGACTATCAAGGAACGATGTCAGTCATTAAGTCAGACGTATTTATATAATATGGATGTCGCTTTTTACACACCTACAGCATTGTTATAAGGATAAAAACATCTGTGTGCAGGTACTTATGCACCTACTTTGGATAAGCTTATTTGTCGTAACACAAAAAGAACTATTTTTATGTTACTGTCTTTTCGGACAGCAAACCAGCTGTCAGAAACGACGATAACATTTTTTATCTGTCGGTCTTCCGTGTCGGTGTACGCGCACATCGTATAGAGGCTTCGAAAAGATGTAACTATTTCATTATTCATTTCAACGATTGCACGTAGATGTTTTAGAACGCTACTTCTAATGCATTTTAAATATTAATTCAAGTATTATTTTGGATTAAGTTTACCAATCGGTACAAGCAGTCAATGGATGTGTGTTTCTACATTTTACACCACTTCTATCGGCCTCTCTCTCTCTCTCTGGACCATTGCCTGTTTGCGCAACTCCAGGGAAGTGCTTAACAAATAAGAATTCAATATCCAAACCGGTGTCGGTTCAGCAAGCATCTATACACTCATAAACATTCGTTTATCCTCAGTTCTTTTTATTACCAATAAATCTTACACATACCTAATAACCAAATCTTTAATCGACACCTAACATTTTTGAAGTTTCACTTCTTTTGGTACATTAAGTCCAACTGTCACACCACGTACGCGTAATATACAGGTGACTTTACTTAGCGATTAGCTACGTGCCGCCATAGCAAGTACTGAGATACGCGTCACTAAATTGCTATTGCTATGCACTTGCGTACGTCTAAAACGCCACCGTTCAGAACAACTTCTTGTTATAACCAGGACATTATTGAAAGCAAACACTACAAATTATTTTAAATGTGATAAATTAATTAACATTTGGTATCAACTGTTGTTAAGAGCTTTAAAAAAGTAGAGGCTATGAACAAAAAACTTGATAATAACATTTTGTCTGTATTTTTTTGTGTTTTACTTACTTCAAAAGGTGGTGAAATTTTTTTGCCGATTATTTTGGTTTTCAAGTTTGTCCCATCGACACTAAAATATAAAAGGGAAATTTGGTTGAAAGTGGTTGCCTAAGCATAAAATTTTATAACTTTACTGCTGAACCATGCGAGTAACACAACTGTTGAGAATAGCAAGAGGTAGTGTCATGCTGCACTGCAACCGAATTAGCCGGCATTACCGGGAAGGGACTCAACGCTCACACGACACCTCCGTGATGTGACAGCTGTGCCGCCGTGAATCGTCCAGCTTATGAGTAACCGATGGCAATTGGAGGAGAGAAGGAAAGGAGTGTAACGCGTCTGCACGACAACAATGATGCGGAAGCAGATGGGCGTCAGTAGCCGTGAAAAGGCTTCGGACTGCTCGTTTCTTCCCCTATAAATACCATAAAAAACCAGTCAAGCTTGTATGATACTCCTCATAGGAATTTATAACAATATATTGTTGATGGTAATTTCAATGAACTTTTTATTCCTACTGAGATGTACTTGTCGACATAAATAAATAACTAACAAATGTCACAGTACAGTAAGTGTGATGAATGTACCTGTGCATAGACCAATAGTACAGTGGATTATATATGTGTACTAGCTGTGCTACGAGGTTTTGCATAACCGGGAATTATCTCGATACATTAGTAAAGTTTGCATCAAAACCCGTTAACCTATCGGTCATAATAATGGGTTTTGGTGCAAACTTTTCATGTTTTATCTGTTTGTTAACCGGTAAAATATTTAAAAAAATGTTGCTTCAGCAGCAGTCTTCAGCGCTGTAAAGCGAAACAAAATGACGACCTTAATACATCAAAATAACTTTTAAAAAATTAAATTGAAGTCGGTTTATTTTTATAAAAAAAAACTTTAGTGTGTATTTGATCTATTGTCTGTCCATGACATGCGGAGTAAAAATATAATGTGTACTTCAATTTATCAAACATTTCATCATACTTCGATTTTATAAAGAATAGCTAGACTTCAGCGGCAAACGTATGTCACAATTATTATAATATTCCTGCAATTTATTGATAAAAAATGCTTAAATTAAAGAACAATTGAGAATACAATACGGATACAGACAATACACGTAAAATATCACAACAGAATAAAACAAAAACAAAATATCCTCAGCGTTCCGGCAGGAACGAGCATTTATTTATGTATTGGAATAACTTGGAAAGCGAACGCGGGCGCATTACACTATTTACTTAGTACAGTTCTGTACTGCACTGCGCTGTACTAAAGTACTGTGTACTGTAGTACTGAACTGGTTCTACGGAAACAAGGAGCGTGCGTGCGCGTAGACACATTAAGCGTGCGTGCGCGTAGACACGTTAATTACTATAACGACGATAATGTTACACACATTAAGATTTAACATAATCTAACATTTGTGATACACTCAAACACCACGAGTATACATTGTTGTAGGTTTCTATATTCATCGTTGGCAACAGTTAAGAGTGCACATGCCTCTGATAAGACCAGTTCTATGTACACACCTAGTACACACGTCCCGACAGAATCAGTCTCAGCGTAGTTGAGCTAGTCTAAACCTACTTATTACATGCTACTTATTCCACTGTCTCAATTGCATGTGTAAATACCAGAACAGCTACAAGACAAAGCGAGTTCACTTGTGACGCTGGCTATGTTACACATTGGAGATAAAACTTCCACAAGCTAACTGCGAAGATGATATCCACTACACTTATTGACAATTATAAGTGTATATATCATAAGGAAGTTTGATCGACTGTTTTAAAATATCGAATCAGTTGGTATAGGAACAGGAATCGGGATTTACTGATTTTAGAAGTTCCATTTCGGTTTGTGATCAATCAGAACCATGCATCGCAAAGATCTATAACTCTTTTTATGGGGTGCTTAAGAGAGTAACTATTTTTAACATTATTATAATAATGATAGTTTCCTACGACAGTAGGTACCTACACACTCGGTACTCCGTAACATTACGAATTATAATCTTTGGTTCTTATTGAAACCTTATCATAAATTTCACGATTGAATATACAGATGCACGTGTGTTTGTTTATTGATAGTGCCCTTACATGTTTACTGCTAGACCCATGTGTGGTATGCCTTAACTCGAAACACATTGTAGAACATTTTCATTAACGATTAAATACGAACATACGACATGAATAATGAATGTACTAAAATACTACAGGCCTCACCTGTCAACAGCAGCGGCTAGAGATAACAGCCCCCTCGATATTTGTCCCTTCTCAACACTAGCCGAAGACAACTCTGAAGCCAACTTTACTTCGCTTAGAAGTCGTCAAACTTCAAGATAAGTCTTAAAGAATTAAAAAACTAGCTACATGAACAGTAATGTAATTATCTTATTGCCTACTAAATTTGGGGCTTGATTCTTCACCATCTCGATACCATCAAAAACTAATCTCACATCTATTTGTGTATGAGTTACAGGGGAGCAAAATTGGCTTTTATGACGTCACAATCAAGGACAGTTGCCGATAATTGAATCACTCGCAGTCCGTGTCTGCGTACGTCAAGCGGCGCGTATTTGTACCGCACCAGCCGGTGAAACAGCAAATTATCAATATAAAAATATTGCCTAAAAAGACAACGATAGAATAAATCGGCGATAATTTGTCAATTTCAATGCTTAACATCTCTATAGAGCACTACGATACATAAAATGTTAATTCACACTTGTGTTTTATTTAGTCGCCCACAATCACGAAGTTTTGGGAGTAAAATGGACAATACATAGACAATAGAGCCAGACCGGGCGTGGTAATGTTGTATGACGAAATAGCATGTTGATTAAGAAGCATAGTCATTATAGAACATATTTCACAATCATTATGATTTATATAAAACTGACATATGGAAAGTTATTATTGGAAACAAGAACCACGATAAACGTGTAATAGTCTAAATTACTGCAGACTTAACTGTTATAGGTATATTAAAAAGAAATAGTTTGACTTGACTTATTTTAACTATTACAATACTCGGAGTTAGATTAGCACCTACAATTCAATCAAGACTGTGCATAACTTTTAAAGATCTTTTCTTTTTATGTTCTGTTTCCACGTGAAATTATACCTAGACATACAATATATCCTTAAAAAACTACTTATTATTAAATAATCAACTAAAATATGTCATTAATGCTGCCTTTTTTAAAGAGCAAAACACAACACTAATGGTGGAATGAGAAGTGTCGTCACAAGTGTACATCAACAAAGACTTGTAAATATAACTAGCCGTGTTTTATAGTGAGATTGAATGAAATATTGTGCCACCTAGTTTTCTTGAACTTGGAAGGTAAGAACACGTTGACATTATTGAACACTTGTGACGTCAGTTATGACCGCATTCAGACTACTGATATCAGGTGTAAAATATTATTTTTTTGCGTAACCAATATTAATATATGTAAAATAATCTTGCATATATAACCTATTGTGAACATAAAACACTTTTTACATTGGTTAATTGTCTAGCTTTTAGTCCATTAAGAACAGCATACGAATAAATGACGTTCGATAATATCCTAACACTGACACTGATATTGTATTTCAAATATTTTATTCAGAACGACGACGTAATCAACATATTCGAATGTGAACAACACCAACCTATTTATTATTAAACTGTTTCATCCGAATTCAAAGTGTCCAAATCTGTCACTAAAGGCAAAAGTGTCCAAATCTGTCACTAAAGGCAAAAGTGTCCAAATCTGTCACTAAAGGCAAAAGTGTCCAAATCTGTCACTAAAGGCAAAAGTGTCCATTTGTGTGATTGATGTTCGTGAAGTAACATGTGCTCCCCGTCAACGGTATTGCAACACTATACAATGTTTAAATTTTACAACAAGGTCCGTATTTTTATGCGAAGAAAAAATTCTGAAGTTTAGCTCTATAAACGTTTATAAACTAGATATAAACAAGTTTAACTACTATATAAGACTTCAGAATCTACATAAAGAACAGACGTTTTTGCAAAATTCGAATGTATGCAGTGCTGGATTTACTTCACTCCGTTTGCAATGCCGTGCGAATGCAGGAATAAACGTGCCTCCAGGACGTTAGCGCAAAACCGGTATATTCAATAGAACGCTTTGCCACACGAATACGCACCACAGGAATTTGCACCACGGGTTCATGCGTTGTAGTCGCACCACAGGTTTATGTGAAGGTTTTCAGCCGTGCATATATTTATTTTATACAGAAAAGAGGTTTGTTATTATGTGGTGCTAAATCCGGCCCTACGTATGCGTCGTGTGTGAGCGGCTTAACGGTCAGAGGCGAGTATGGCGTCGATTGAGAAGTCGGGGCGGCGGCGCTGCTCGAGCATGATGTAGGCCTGCACGGTCTGCAACGCGCCGCGCTCGCCCGTGACAGGTTCATTTCAGCTGGGCTTCTGTTGCACCTCGCGTATCAGCATCTTAAAGAATGGAATCTGGTTACATCTCAGTGGAGCCGTATGCGCATATGACAGTTACTACGATACTGGGAGTTCACGACGATCATAGCGCCAAGTAATGGGCCATCCACTACTGTGTCATCGTACAATAATTATTATTTACTTCCGCGTGTCATTTCATTTTTTTCATGAGTGCTATAAGTTCGGTAAAAATGAACACTGACAATCATTAGTACTAAATTGTTCTAAAAACTTAAGACATGTTTATGTAGGTCAAACTAGGTGGCGCTACAACTTCAGCTAAGAGTGTTACAGCTACAGGGCCCATTAGGGTAAAATGTACTGACTGTTTTTATAGCATATGCTTAGACCGGGATTTATACAAATCTCTGATTTGAGAAAAGTAGGTAAAGAATGTTAAATAATTAGAAGAAATCAATCAGAAGCCAAAAAGTAGTTTTGTATACCTGGTGAGCCCGGTCAGCGGAGAGAGTCTCCGCGGTGCGTACTGGCGGCGGCTGCGGCTGGCGCACCTGCGAGCTCTCGCGCGTGCAACGGCTCGGCTCTGGCGGCCCGCTTGTCGCTGTAACACCACTCACTTGTACGAGGTATTTGTGCTCTACTGCAGCCGGAAACACCGGACCGGATGGTATCTCGCGACCACACTACCGTAATACGACATATATTCCCGGGGGCCCATAGGAGATGGGTGAAGTAAAGCGACCTATGTGTTGACACTAGTTATGCATGCTTGTGGGCGTCAATGACCATCAAAATATTTCGTCAGCTCGTCTGCTATTATATACTCCTTTTCTTTACATCTGGCATAGTGGAGCCTGAGTATTTCATTTCGCATCTAATAACCATGACACGGTTGCTTGAAAGATCACAGGACTGGCAGGCGTTATGTGAACCGCCATTCTGCCCTTGCCGACCATGCAGTTGAGTCATTCTCACTAGTCTTTTGTGGGTATGAGACTTATACAAAGACGAGCGACGTCTTACTTTGAACGGCATCACGTGCGACAGTGGGTCCAGTCTTCCATCAACTTATGACCGCATCGAAAAAAAAGTAAGCCGTCTGACCACGACAGCACATACATGATAAAAGCAGAGCAAGCAAACGCGACGACGTAGCTACAACTACATAGCGAGGCCTGTCATGCAGATGTGACGTCAGGCCCACAGAGATCGGATTGCATTTACAAGAGGGCATATAATAATTTGTAGGGAGTCAAGACCTGCACGTTGGCGCACATCTCCCGCGATTCGCTCCGTATGCAAAGAGGGGCATCGGTTGAGATTAGAAAGTGCTACAGCATAAGCTATACAAACAGGAACAATCTCAATCATTTCTGGCTCCCTCACTTATTTCCGTCCCACCATGAAGAAACCAACAGTTCTCAACAACTCCACATACGCGACTGCAATGAGGTTTATCACTAAAACTCACCAGTAGCCGCCAGCGTCGTTTTTGGGTCCAATGTCATATTGCACGCTGTCAAAGCAAACGAAAAGCGATTTTTGTACATTTCTCAAAACAGTTTTAGGTGTTTCAGAAAATGCACGTATCTCTCTTATTCATACAACAGTGGTAATTACCTAACAATACAATTAATGGATACAATCAAAATAATAATGATGATAAATGTGAATAGATTAAATTAATAAGTTTTCGACCTCCGAACGACGTCACTTCCGACACTTGGACAGACAACGTCAGCCTGTTTAGTTAGCGCTTTTTTACATCATTAAACTTGCTACTAACGCCGCTGTTTTCATCATCAGTTCTGTTCACCTGCCCCGGCCTGGAGATAGGCCAGGTCAACAGACGCCAAAACTCGACTATTCCCTCAACATCTGACTTGAACCTTCCGCTGCGTAGAAGTCATTTGATCTCTCCTCTGTATTCGTATATTATATCAATCACAATATTAACTACTAATGATGTGGTGTATTCTCATGGTGTGGCATATTCCCATGGTATTATCAGTTACCTGTGGTGAGCGGTATGGCGAGGCGCGCATTGACCGCCAATAGGTGGTCTCGTCTCTGGAGCAGGCTCCCCACGTGCTCCTCCAGCCGAACGTTCTCAGTGCGCAGCTGATGCAGGCAGGACAGGAGTGACGCGACTGGACACGGAAACACTCGTCAGATACATCTACATTTTGTTACTTTTTTCACGCAAAAAATCGAACGAATTTGGAAGAAATTTGATATGTTACACGTTATTCCAGAATAACACAATTTATATTTTTTATGACAAAAAATTTGGTTTGGCCCAGTTAGCAAGCGGGTTAAATCGCGGGGCACGACGTTAAACCCAAGTAAATTGTGATCGATTCTGGTGCTGATTCTGAAACTAGTCTCGGCTTTTGTGTCAAGCAGGAGACACCTTATAGATCAGTGGTGCGTGATGAGTTGACTTACTGTCGAAATGCTGCGCCTGTTCCATGAGGAACTGCGACCCCTGCTCCCACTGGCGCTCGAGGAGCTGATCGAGGCTCTGCGCCGAGCCCCGGCTGGAGCCCTGTTCCATCAGAGAGAACATCTATTTTATACAAGGAGTGGCAGTGCCATCAGTCATTCCTTTACAGGGTGCTACGAACACGAGCCTCAAGTTACCTTTAATTCAGGGGAAAAAGAGCAGACAGTTGCGATCAACATTGGTACTATTGGCAGTGACGGTCCGCTCGTCTGTGACTGTTACAGCCCGGTCACAACAAGTGCATCTGGCGCAGGTGACGTCATATGGATAATTCTGTATATACTGAGGCGTAATGCATAACGTAGCCATGAGGAAACGCACAGAGGCGCACACATGTTGTAACCGAGTAGTATTTTCTTGTCTGTATAGCTTTAAAAAGTTATTGGTGTTAGTATAAAGGATCAAACTATGTGTGGTATACCAGTTGCCGAAGAATTGAGTGAAATTGGATGTTATCTTTCAGTCTCGTTCACTAAACGATATGTGGATGGGGAGTATTCGGACAACTGGATTAGATCAAAATCTACCATTTTTTAGGTCAAATAAAAATTTCGCGTAACGTCGGTTGTGCACTATCCACACAAATGGGCATTACAGTGGAAATCTTAATATAAGAGCTGAAATCGGTAATTATATCTAAGAAATACAGAGAATAAAATTAGGACAGAATAAAACACAGAACAAACGGGAAGTAAGCACGACATGCAGCTACCATGCAGCACATATTAAACTATATCTAGTTAAATAAGTAGCTTACTTCAGTTCTCTCATCACTGTCAGAGGTAAAAATACAGGTCGATGAGTTCAAAAAGCACCATTGCTGGTAAAACTCATTTAACTGTTGATTTATTGAAAATACTTCGATGAAGGCAATATTCATTGGAATAAACTTCCTGGCAGGAATGGACACGCAGGCGGGACAATGTATGACCGGTGATGCTCAGCATATATACAGGAAATAAAACTAAGATTCGCTTCTAAACTTTGTACACATTAGGTCAACACTGACTACTTAATCTCAGATCTTCAGTGCGCAAAATAATGTCAATTGAACTGACGAAAACTCACTCGAATTTCCATGAAGTAGGATCAGGAACATCATACATCAATTTGGTACTACAACACTTTGTTATTAAAGAGGAAGTGTGGACGAAGTCAAAAGAACCAGGTCAACTATGGATGAGCTGAAGAAAATATAGAAAAATTGTAATATATCGGAAGCCACTAATATCAGACTGGCCAGGACTCTGATATTTTCTTCATGTCGCCAAAGCTTCGATGTGAGAGAAATTAAGAAGAAAAATAAGCGCGATAAATATGGTGTTGGAGAAACAGGACGATCCATTCTGGATGAATTCGGTATCCAGTAGGGGAGGAATATAAATTTTATATTAAATAGCTTTTATTTGGCACTGCATAGCTTAACCAAATGGACCAGCACACCACACGGTATATCCAAGTTACGCTGGATCCAGTAAGTGATCAGTAGGACGACACAACACACCCGCAGGTCCACTACGAATGTAGCCGATTAGTCAAGAGAGCAACACAAAGCGATGACCACGTCGAAGAAGGAAATCCGGTAACGCAGTAGAATTGTGTCTGTAGTGTACGCAGCAGCGTAGAGTGGATTAAATCAGTCTCATCAGTTGCATCGTCAATCTCATAGTAGCTGTATTTGAAGGACTGTTAGGGCTCGTGTTTAGTTGAGTCGAGAAGGTGAGGTAATTTCGATACGGAGGCATCGCATCTTTGGCACCTTTTGACTTTGTCCATGTGGTGGTAGTTGTCTTCTAAGGGAATTAAATCCAACCGTATATTACAATCTGTTGGTCTGATCCTATTGCGAGTAACGCCATTGGATGAGTTACTGCGAACGCAAAGTGTTAAGACAGTGGAGATATTTTCAGCACCGTTGCTTTGTTCGCTAATGGTTTTTTGTGTCTATAGCAACTAGTGAGCGGGTGGAGGGGTGTGAGCTCGAACCTAATGATATAGATTTTATCACTAGGTTTTAGGAATCGGCCTAGAAGGCTTTTTCATGGGAACCTCTACCCGTGCAAAGTTTTTTTAAAAGAAGGCTTTGGTTTTGGCTTCTTAGGGCGCTAAGATTCTTCCTGGATCCTTAGTGTGGAAGTCCTCGAGTGAGAAAGCGAGTGAGCGAGCGAGCTAGTGTGTGAGTGAGTAAGATGTTACTATCGCCGTGGACATGTTTGAGGGAGCGAGCGTGTAATCACACATACGCGATAAAATTGACGCGATGAATGACGGCGCCACTAGTGAAGTGTTACAATATGTTGGTATTGTGTCTGAAGTAAGTGAGTGAGTGATCGTGCGCTTGGTTCTTACCGCCGATGCCTTGTTGATGAGCGGCGGCGGCACGAGCGGGTCCGCGCCCGAGCTGCCTGCCGCGTGCGCCGCCAGCTCGGCGCTCAGTTGCTCCTGCAGCCGCGCCGCCGCACCGCTCTCGGGGTTCAGCTCGTTACCCAGCATATGGGGCGCGGTGCAACTTGCACCGATCCTGATAACACACACGTGTATTATTTAGTAACAAGTATTAGCACGCTACATTGTATTGAATTGATAATTATACGGATATTAATGGGTGTCAGTAGTAATCAAAGTTTCGACTGCCCCGCATACCCACTATAAGAGAAAATGCTCACTTGATATCCGCTTTTGGCTTTAGAGGTCGCTCCGAGTCTGTAACATTGTAAAAAAAATGTTTTAATAAATGAGCTTTAGGTCCGGTTTCACGGGTTGCTATTGAAGGTCCGGTCACTCTGATTGTAACTTTACCGGCTAATAATATGCGTTGCTCTATCGATGAGACGTTGAAATTTCTATCTATTGGTTAAATAATTAGAAGTTCCATGTTAAAATTGCAAAAGTTATTTATTAGAAGCCGATAACTGATAGTCCGAGTATTAAACAACTACTTGAAACAAACTCTTTTATTTATTTATAACTTTGCAGATATTTATTTAATTAATTTTAATTTTGTTGTTACTTAATTCCTGTAGGTCAAGAGAGCAGGGAGGTCTGGGAATGCGAGATACCCTTTGATATTTAATAGATTATTTATGTTTAGTGATGACACTTTTTAGCTGTTTTGGATCGGGCCAACGCCGGCGTGAAATGGCTTACTGTCACTTGTCGTGCGATTTAGAGTCTGGAGGCTCATTTGGAGAGTCATTAGGACAGATTTCACAGAATACCATTGAAGTGTCGAGCAGCTTTTTCACACTGAAACTACAACACTAATTGCTTTATATTTAAAATCTAATAGTTAAACACAAAAATGCATCATATGAATTATCTCAAACTTGAGAGAAAAGAAAAAACTGTTCGTAACTTTAATAGGAATCTGTGAAACCGGCCCTCAATTTGACAACCGTTGCCTAGTTTTAAGACTTGTTTCAAGATAAAAATGTCTTGTGTGTTTACGTCACCGACCATGTGTGTGTGCGCATATGTACGTACTGGGTGAGCTGGGTGGCGAGTCTTTGATGGTCTCCTGGTATAAGGGAGGCGGAGTAGGCTGCGGCGGCCGCCGAGCACCACTCAGGTGCTGTGCCGCACTCGCTTCTATAAAGTGCAATGTTATAAGACGCATTCAACTAACACTAATAGAATAATACAAAGTGAGTGGACGGATGATATTTTGGCACGTGACAATACAATGGGTAGCGACTTGTGAACGTTACTCGTGGCACTCTCGGGTGCGAACGGCGAGGGTGTAAAGCATATGCTAAATTATATTTATAAAATGTGATGTAAGTGCGTTGCTATAAGAACGTGATGGAAATATTCTACGTTATGTACCAGCGTGAAGTCTCAGTAGAACAAAGGTTGGTCTCACCCGTTCCTACTAAAGTAACAATTACCTAGTTAATAAGCATCACTTAAATGCTTGTATTAAATTTTGCTAAATTTGACACTTGACGAGCTGACAACGTCGCTAAATAATCAATTTCTGCGTTTATTACGTATATTGTATTGTTGTTAATTTAACAATTATTCTTAACCACTATTTATTAAAATAGTATTAAACGAAAATAGATAATAACATAAATTCGCATATGCGAATTTATATTACTATTTTATATTATTACATTTTGTAAATATTTACAAAATGTAATAATATAAAATAGTAAAATATATATTACTACTATACTATTTCACAGATATCAGCTATGTTTTTTAACACAGGCCTATTCTTTATATAATTTACGATCATACGACTACAGACCAGTCCTCGCTAGGTAACATTTAATTGGACAGTTTCAAACGAACCCGCCGCAATACAACAAAAAAAAAATCTTAAAATTCACAAATAGATAAGAAACAATAAACAACTTAATATATTATTCAAAATTTAGCGTGAGGTAGATCATTTAAACAAGCATTTTTATACAAACGCAACTATAAACACATTTGTGGGTATATAAAAAAAAGGGAAACAGCAACAGTCGAACGCGGAACGACATGGATCATAACGTACTAGAAACGGCTCATAGTCATCGACGTAGTTTTGTGTATTGGTTTTTGTGATTTCCATTGTTAGAGTCTATTTAGTGGATATTATACATAGAAACTAATTTAGATATTACAGAATACAGATAGACGTTAAATAAAATTAAAGTTTGCAAGTTATATTTTTTATTTTTATACATTTTCTTTTTTTTTTATTCGCACGTAATATATGCATATGCGGATACCCTCACACGCACACACATTACATATTCATATATACATACACATTATACATTCACACGCATATATATATATATATATATATATATATATATATATATATATATACACAACACAAAACAACACAACTACATACCGTATGTATGAATGTGTGGGTAGTTGTATATTTGATTTTATTATTTACTTTGATTAGTTAATGTATAGTGTCTAAGCAATGTTCTAAATTTATACATTGTTCTAGTTTCTTTTATATTTTTAGGTAGCTTATTGTACAATTGTGCTCCTCTCATATACCATGCAGGATACAGGACAATATAGTTTGAATTGTACAATTGTGCTCCTCTCGTATACCATGCAGGATACAGGACAATATAGTTTGAATTGTACAATTGTGCTCCTCTCGTATACCATGCAGGATACAGGACAATACAGTTTGAATTGTACAATTGTGCTCCTTTCATATACCATGCAGGATACAGGACAATATAGTTTGAATTGTACAATTGCGCTCCTCTCATGTACCATGCAGGATACAGGACAATATAGTTTGAATTGTACAATTGTGCTCCTCTCGTATACCATGCAGGATACAGTACAATATAGTTTGAATTTCCAAGTTTCATCTTTTGTACTTTAGGTTTTTTGTTAAAATCAATTACGGTGTATATTTCTTTGTTAACAATTTTACGAATTAAAAAATCTGTACAGAAAGTATATGATTGACAAATACTGATTAACTTTGTTTACCTATATATTTTGTTACTTGAAGTTAAGAAGTTGTATTGAAAAAGGTTTTTATAAGTTTATTCTGTTAGGAAAACGAAGCGTTCATTGAAAGAGGCCTATGTCTAGCAGTGGACCGATACTAGCTGATAATAATGAATGAAAAAATGATGATATTCGGATACTTGGGTATCGATGAGCTTCGCCCACAGAATTGAGCCAAGTTTCAGATAATACAATAACATGTGGAGAAAGAGGTAACGAGTGCAATATACATTCTAACTCGTCAAACTTCCCGAAACCTACTGAATTTTTACTTGTTTCTATGTATTCATAATATAGTCATAGTATTACAAATTTAAGATGGCCGCCGCCACAAAATGTATTAAAAAAATGAAAATTAAAGATGGCGGCTGTCATATTTTACATCTGTAGCCCCATCAATATTGGTATGCAATGAAAGGGTTTGGTCAGGAATATTCCTACTATAAAACTTTAAATTGAAATATTATTTCATTACGATTATTTTGTATTTAAAGTCGTTTCGCAGGAGAACGATCTGTTAGTGTGGTGATGTTGTGGTGATACACAAGAACCGCTAATTCGTAATAACGGCCTACGATGATGGCAATGTTGACGCGTTTCGTGTGGCTTGGTGCTGAAGCCGCTGCATACCCGCTCGGACTCTTTGTTTGCTACCGTTTGCTTTCTCTCTAGTCGGTCTTGATGGATCTCTCTCTAGTCGATCCAGTCTTTCATACAAACACTCTATCGTACTGTCTTGTCCTCTCGTTGAGTCGGCCGACGCAAGTAAACATCCAGACAACTAGATCAGTACAGGGAAGCATTATACAATTGTAACTTACGCATCTGTTGTTGCTGGTTTGAGCTCATGGCGCCGACGGAGGAGGCCATTGCCGCTCGCTTCTTGTTCCTCATCGCTGGGGGCAGAGGCGCCATGTTGCTGCCTACGCCGGTCTCTTTGCTAGGTCCCCCGACGTTGCTGACGCCACTCACACTGTTACATACAATATATCAGGAATTTTACAGGATACTTAAACTTGTTGGATCAAGGCATGTTGTTCATTTGAGACACCGTGACAGTGACAGACACTGTGAAGTCTCGAGTTCGCCCAAAGAAGAAGTGTTATTGGGATTTTTCTTATTTCAATCACAGTCCCGTACGACAAAGGGCACCTTCAGATATCAGTACTACGCACTATGGAAGTAAAACTCCTTACTCACGTGAATGCGTGACAAAAGCGTTACGAAAACGAGGCCAACGTGGTATTTTTAAAAGAGGAAGGTATAATAAGTACCTGTTCCCGTACTGGGCGCACGTGTGTACACAGTGTCCCGTGTTACATTTTTAACAGAGGAAGGTATTATGCAGTACCTGTTCCCGTACTGGGCGCACGTGTGTACACAGTGTCCCGTGTTACATTTTTAACAGAGGGAGGTATTATGCAGTACCTGTTCCCGTACTGGGCGCACGTGTGTACACAGTGTCCCGTGTTACATTTTTAACAGAGGAAGTTATTATGCAGTAACTGTTCCCGTACTA
>JAFELO010001778.1:181068-196659 GCA_017140195.1 Eumaeus atala
CGCACGTGTGTACACAGTGTCCCGTGTTACATTTTTAACAGAGGAAGGTATTATGCAGTACCTGTTCCCGTACTGGGCGCACGTGTGTACACAGTCCCGTGTTACATTTTTAACAGAGGAAGGTATTATGCAGTACCTGTTCCCGTACTGGGCGCACGTGTGTACACAGTGTTACATTTTATAAAAGTATTTTTAATATACTACTACTACTATTTTTAACAAATCTGAAATGGAATATTGCAAGTGTAACACACTAGGAGGACGTGGCTGAGAGACGAGTACAGTGGCTACGTGCACGTCTACGGTATCGTTACTGAATATCTCAAAGTGCCACTTACCTGGCAACGAGCTGTGCCACGATAGTCTTACTTGGCTACGATATCTATCGGTGCCAAAATACTGCTTTAAAAGAATTCAATAATCACAGATAAAAGTTGTAGGATCCTAATGCCTCGAAACATTTGATGGGTGTATTCAAAGCATAGTCGTCTGACTACACAACAAACAATATAATTATCAAACTACCCTATATTGTCCCTGGTAAGTGCATAGATATATTAGAATATAGATGAACAGCATAGGTGTAAAACTTTAGACAAACAAAAGTTCAGCTCCAAAGTTTTACAGCAAAAACAAAATACATATTATATAATAACTTGCCATATATATAAAATAATTGATAAACATATTTGGATGAAAAAGCATGTATAAGAATTAAGTTGTCTATTACTGATATATATATATATTGCTATGAACATAAATACTAACTTAAATAGGTCACTTTCCGACTCCGAAATGGATCGACTAAATGCTGATACTACTACTAGTTTTATCTCTATTCGGCACAAAATAAAAAGGGATGATGATTTTCAAACGGAATTCACTTTAGCTTTTCTGTCAGCACAGCATGAAGCATTTAAAAAAACCGTCTTACAGTCTAAAATTCAAAAAGATCAGTACTGTCGATAACAATTTTGGAAAATCGAATTGAGAGTTTGGAGATTGATAATCGGAAAGCTAGCTTGGTAATTAACAGTGTGCTTAAAAACCAAGGAAACCAAAGAAGACTTAGTCCAGGTGATTGAATCTATATCGAAGACTATAGGTATCGATCACTTTTCAAAAAATACTATAAAAGACATACAAAAGGCTAAACCAAAAGAACTAAATACCAATATGCTCAGATCATAGTGGAATTTTCGTTGACAATTTTAAAAAATGACTTTAAAGTCATGTAGAGTTTTTAATGCGAATCAGAAAGTATATATATATATAAATTAATGTATTTTAGTATATGTATTTATGTATAGAAGCGTATGAGTTGTGTTGTTGTTTTTTTATATTTTTAATAGTGTTTTATTGACAAAAAACAGCAGCACGTATTTAAAATTATAGTTTACAGCTTAGAATACAAATAAAGTACTTAATCTAGGATTTAATGCCCGATATAGCCATTTTTTTTTAAATTATACTTGTTAAGGTAACTCACCTTGAGGTAAAACACCAATTAGGATTTAGACGGGGTGTCTCAACAGAAAATGCTATAACTTCACTTACTACATTACTAGCTGACCAAATAGATAAATGTAGAAAGTGTATCTTTTTTTATATTAAAAAGGCTTTCGATTGAAATATTCGTAAATTATTTGTCGAACAGAAAACAAAGAGTAAAACAACTGGAACGACAATTTCACGTTGCTTCCTGTCTAAAATTTAATCTCTTAACTTTAAACACGAATAAAACTAATTAATTTGTTTTGGATTTGATACAAGAATACAGCCTAAAGAATTTATAAATATTAAAATCCACAATTGCACGAATATAGGACTAGATGGATGTTCCTGTCCCATTATTAACAAAGTCTCACAAACTAAATATCTTGGAGTACTATTTGACCAAAGACATTGCTGGTATCATCAAGTTGGTCTTATGGTATCTAGAGTTAGAAAGTTTTTGTAGATATTCAAAACTTGAGACATTTCATCCCAAGAATGAATTGTGAATCCCCAAATAAATTACTAAATCAAATCTATAGAGCCCTATTTGAATCTATTATTACGTACTGCATTTAGATTTGGCGTGGAGTTCTGAAGACACAGTTTCTAACACTGGAAAGAGCCTAGCGTGCTCTGCTTAAGGTTATGTTTTTAAAGCGGCGTTATTTCTCCACAGTAATCTATTATCGGTACGTAAGCTGTACATTCTAAATACAGTTCTCATAAAACATAAAAACATTAATTTTGACCAAAGCATAATCAGTAACCGTCGAAAAGACAAAATTCCGTCTTCAGGAACAAGATTTGCGAGGCTACAGTTCCCATTTATCTCGATTCACATATACAATAAAAGTCAACAGTTATATTTATATATATCCAAAAAAAAACGTTCCGTGATCATAAAATAATGGTTCTAAACTGTATAAAAAGTATTACATATGAGGACGTAGAAAAGCTTTCATAGTATACAGGAAGTTGAGGAGTTAACCTCACATAAGAACCAATAATATGTATCGAATGTATAATGTATGTACTTTGTCTAGATGCAGTAGGCGTTATTTATATTTAAAATATATAATATACATCAACACTTTGATGTACCCTAGTAGTATTAAAACAGAGCCCAAGTCTAAGGTCGTAGGGCTAGGGTGCTGCAAAACACACAAATAAACAGACATACACTCACAAATACTCACACACACACTCGCACGCCATGTGCACCTTGCTGGCAACCACAAGCAACTGGTTATTTTTAGTTATATTTTGTAAGTTTTCTCTTCGTTTATGGAAAACCGGTATCTCCTGGCACAGGCATACATGGCCTTAATGGAGGCATGGCATATAGATTTAAGAAAGAAAAGCTGTTTACCAAATAATAATAATAAAACCTACGCCGCATCGACACACCATGGGCAGACTGCCATAACCAGTATGGCGATTCTGAACTCCTTAGTGGAGGAAGCCTGATTATCGCAGTAAAGCTTCACGGAAGCCCTCAGCGTACACAGGAGGATGCCTCGATGCGACACCTATGCGACTAACCTTATCATACATAATTTTATATTTTGGTTTTCTCCGTATTTTTTTTTTTTTTTTTTGTTTTTTATACATATTAATGAGTGCTCTATGATCTGTTATAAATAAAGAAACTGCTATTTCGGTGTAATAATAGTGTTATGAATGTTAATTACTAAATAAAAGTATATTTTATTCTTATTCCGGGACCTTGGGCAATAACATTTTCATAAATCCTTTCTTATCGGATATGATGCCTATATCAAGAAAGCTTCCTGTGTATCAAATTTCAGCTCGATCGGTCCAAAACTTTCAGCTGTTCGATATACAGTAATTTAGACAGTACGAGTTATTTTACACTAGCTTTTATTCGCGGCATCTCACGCTTTTAAACTATACTCCGTAAAAACATTTATTTTGTAGTAAAAAGTATCCTATGCGCAAATTTTCAAAATAATCGGTTAAGGAGCTACAGCGTGAAATCTTAACAAAATTAAATTCACATTTATATGTTAAGTGGTGCTTAGGTATTTTATAATGCCACGCTGCGATCAGCTTATTTGTGTGCTTGTAGATGTAATACAGATCTTTCGCAATGATTGCAATATGGCATTCGCAAACATAATAGATGAGGTGACACGAGACGTTAAATAAATAAATAATGATACATCAATAATTTTGCAACGAGTTAACCTACTCCTGAGAGACGTGTACCCAGCGAGTGACGACTCCACTTCAAAACTATTCATTAGGTGTGCAGGCAAATGAGCAGTCTAAGCACTTGATGCTAAACCACCGCGGACAGCCGCTCAAGAAGCGCACATGGTACCCCTGTAGTAAGAAGTAGTGCTATGCTGCATTGCAGGCTAATTGAGCCAGCACGGCCAGGGACCAGCCCTCTCTGTCAGATGAGAACGCTATGATGTCGCGTTTCGTGGGCTTTGTGAGTTTCCAATGGCCCACTGGAGGGGAGGAGGGTAAAGCATATCATAATAATTATACGGATGTCTACGGACGTCGATAGTCATCAATACGGGTCCGACTGTTCGTTTCTCCCCAGACACTGTAAACACGTTAGCTATTACTTCGTCTTCCCTATGCATTTCGCTCTATAAAGTTATACAGGCTGTTTACCCCGGTTTGCTCGGATCCTGCATCTCGTAGGACACGTTGAGGCCGCCCCAGGCGCTTCGCCCCGAGGCCTGGTGTGGCGAGGGACCCGCTACGTTGGGCTCCATTGCCGCCTGAAACAGTTAAACAATTATCATATAGGTACTTCCTTCTCGTATATATAGATATGTTGTTGTACATTATTCTATGTATCCCTATAATAATGCTGTCACGGCAGACATCCTGTAATGGTAAAGCTCTGTCGTGGCTGTGGTGATCTAGACTGGGTGAACACAGAGGGGGCCTGCTCGCCGTCTCCCTCTTATAAGAGGTTACTTGAGATCAGGAGGCGCTTCCTCACACGGGACAAAGGGGGACCCTCAAGATATTGCACTGTTCCGAAGTTGGAGGGCTTCATGTGGTGCGAGGCAGTACTTCTGTGGAGGTGGCGTCGGTCCCTTAGAAAACTGACTAGCAGTCCACCATCCAAAGATTATAATTGTGAGAAATCGTGCGATTCCGGATCAAAGAAGTGTTGTCAGGTTTCTGAACATTTTTTCGAAGTTCCTTGTTTTGTGATATAAACTATTATTGAGAGCCATCTATCAACCGCATCTAGTTCGTATCTAAGTAAATTTGATAAAAAAAAAAACACAAAAAATAATGTTTACAACAGCTCGCTCATCCAAGTATACCTACTAAATGTATAACGAAAGTCACACACGTAAGCTTGGACTACGTACCTAACGTAGGTGTCCAAGTTTACGAGAATATTTGTTACAATAAAAGTACTGTAACAGGTTTTACGCGGTTTATTTATTTATTTACGAAGTTCCACGTTACAGGGGCTTTCCAACCTGTTAAATAATTAAAGCGCATACGCTAAAATCTGCTAAAGTAGTTTTGTAAATCCGTGCATAGTATAAAACTAAGTCGCCTATATGTACGCGTGGAAGGTTTAAAGTAGGTAAGCGATTTGAATGCGATTTTCATTAATAGATTAGATTGATTCAATCAATGGGTGTTTGTAAGTTTATGCAATGTATAATTCAGTAAATTCTAGCCATTTGAGGATTTGTCGTAAAAAGCACTTGTATACGCCGTCATTAATAATGCTGGATAATGTTTATTAATTGGAGACGAAAGACCAGACCTGTCACACACATAATTATTATAGAGCGAAAATTATTTCTTATTATTATTATTAGTAACTATCCTTTATACTATTGTATAGTATATGTAGACAAACGACCGGTCAGAATTCTTCGATGACTACCAACGCTAATAAACATCCGCATAACTGTTAACATTACCTACTTTAAGGATTAAAGGGCGTAAATAATACGGTAGCTGCTTCTCTTGAGCGAATGATGCCGGGAGGTTCCTGTCTCATTCAGGTGCGGCATGGAAACCTCTTACAAAAAAATATTATTATTTCTTTATCCTCAATTTTCAACGAAAAACACAAAGTGACGGCGGTGGCGTGGGTTTTCTTCAAAACACTGGCTCTGCGTGGCAATTACGAGCACTCCTCTATCATGCACGACAACATTAGCAAACGTTTAACCGTGACGCATGTAACGGAATAAAAACCGACCAATTGCAAGTCGCAATCACGCACGCAGGCTTCGAATGCAACGTGAGCTAGAGCATGATAACATATAGAAAATATCAAACTCAAGTTTGCTGGTCTCATTATAACTACAAATACAATTTTGTAATGGTTATTTTCTGAGATATACCTAACTATAAATCACTTATTCTAGGATTTTCTTCCTTTACATACTATAGTCTCTTTTCATCTCTTTTCGTGAAAGGAGCCGGTCCCTAACTGTATTTTACTGCAACTAATACGTTAAAGGAAATAAAATATAAAGGATAGTTCTAACAGCTGAACTCCATAAAATCCTCTGCCATAAGCAGCAGTACACAACGGTGTCTTCATAAATTGTGACGTACTATCTATTAGGTGGCCATCTTCACTTGGAGTAGTTAATTCAAACTAAGGAAAAGTAACCTGTAGGGATCCTCGTCAAGCGTAAAACAATGTAAATCTATAAGAATTCTTTTATTTTACGGAACCCAAAAATATTCTCCGTCATTTGATATTTTGACAATAGTTTCCTGCTACACATTTTGAGGTCACACAGCATTCTCTCTGCCATCAAATTGAAATCAGTTCAATTAAGTTTGCATTCGTTATCTTTGCCTACCGCAGCGTAACGCCCAATATTACTATAATACATTGGCTTGTTACCAGATCCGCCATTTTAGCGTTAGAAGCTGTCTTCTTCTTGAGATAGAGGGACAAACGTGCAATCGAAAAAGTTTGGTGCGACTATCGCTCATGTGTTTTCCGCCTTCATTTCATACACCCCAATGGGGCGCCGGCTACTTACAGACAGCACGAAGCGTGATAGCATGGTCATATATTTTCCACTATGGCCAGTAATGTATCGATAAAGGCTGATGATATGGGCTCAGGTAGTAATCGCCCACTTGCCGCTTATAGCAATTAAATGGACCGCCGTGGGATCGTCTAATGGATAGACGCCCGTGTGCATTTGCACAGCCAGGGGATAAATCCTCCTTTACCCGCCCATCATGCAATTGACCCATCCTAACTGTCATAAGCACCACGAAAGCATAGCCATCACCAACATAACGGCGAATGTTATCACATGTAGCGTTCCTGAGGCTGCTTTACGACGGTGTTACGTGCCACTGCCGGTCGGCAATAACCTTACTGCGTACCCATGTAGCAATTATATTTTGCTACTTAAACATTTTATAAAATAGTATATGTCATCTTTGACTGTTAGACGGAAGGTGTGCTCGGTGTCGAAGAAATGTCACTGTTTTCATTTTCTCTACGAGGCGGACGGAACTTGAAAAATGTTAATTAAATAGGTTTTGTCTTTTCCGCCCGGAGGACTGTATCTTCGTGTCACGATGCACAAAATATTTCATATAAAGGGTGACTTCATAATTTCCTGCCGACGCCATGTTCTATATCTTATGTTTCGAAAAATTCTTATTAATGTTAAAATGTCTTAGTTCTCTTATGTGAGCATTTTTATTACATCAGCTATGATGAATTACTCGAAACCGGCAGTAATGTATATTTTAAATAAATAAATTTTTGGAAATAGTATAAACAATATATTTTTTTAATTAAGTTATAAAATGCATTTCTCACTCCATCAACTATTCCACTATTGAAGTTGAGGATTGAAGAACAATCATCTGGGTAGCAGCAGGGGTTCCGGACAACTACCCAGATAAGACTTCGTTCCCTAACTTTTTACTAACCCTTATTAAAAACTGTACTGATTCAATTGTTTGTTTCTTATACTATTTTAAGTTTGTTCACATTGTCAATGTGGAAATACCACGATTAAATAAATGTATTTAAAGATACACTAAAATTTTAATAGCCCCTTATCCCCAGAAGTGTCAATTCCTTTTATAGAATTTAACATAAACTGTAGCGCCTGGAACACTAAATTATATAGTAAAGTGTATGTTTCAATACGTGAAACATACACGGGTGAAGCTGAGGGGTGCAGCTAACTAGGTATATAATAATATTAGGCTTGTACTACTCTTCACATAGTCTAGTAAAAAAGTAGTAGTCCAGTAAATTATACATGTGGCATTGCAGGTCTGTTTGTTGGTCAATCAGCCTGGCCGTCCGGGGTACCTCCGCATGATACCGCCTTAAGTGATGCTATCGCGTCTCGTGCGGTTTGTAAATAGCCGGTGGCGAATTGGGGGAGATGGGTATATTGTATGTGTATATATATATATAGTTTAACACGTTAAAATACCATCCTCGAACTTCTAATTTCGTTGCAGGTTTTGATGTCGGCCCAACCGACACATACATACATTAAACTTCGTGTGTAATGAAAGTTTATATTGTATATACCTCATCTTGCCCTAAATATAATAACAAAGAAAAAAAAATTTTTTTTCAATTCCAAGCAACATTTATTACTTTTACAGTGTGTTGGTTTTATCATAAATATAAACAATTTAAAAAAAAATCAGCGGGTAAGTCTGGGACTAGATGAAGGGTAGTCTCCAACTCTGAACAAGTCCGGAAGGTTCTTTTTAACCAAGATTGGGTGGAGAGCTTTACGATCTGGTCCCGAATCTTGCGGAAGAAACAATATTTGGTCACTGAACCTGGTATTATTAAGGGACTTAACTACCTTCTCAAGAATGATATATTGATACTCTTGTGCCGATGTTACTTTTTTCACAAAAATGTGGCTCAGTGACCTCCTTCACAGCTAATACCCCACAAAACCACAACTGAAGTCGGATAATACCCACGTTGCACTCAGTCCACTAATTGGGATGCTTCCTTATAGCTTTGAGCATAAATACGGTCATTTCGTTTGTTAAAATGTTGCTCAATTGTAAAAAAAATCTCATCCGTAAACAATTTTTTCTGTGACCTCCTTTGGTCTAACGCTTCGGTAGTTGTTTCGACCTTCACCACCCTATTTATCTTTAATTTATCAGTTAAGAAATTACCAGTGCATCTCCTATAGGCCGCAAGTCCTAAGTCTTCTCTTAAAATCCACGACATGATTCTATGTGCTATCCTTCTTTCGTTTTCGGACAGGATTTCTTCGAATTATTTCCCTTACAGCTTTGACTGCCTTTTTCATACGAACACTACGTGCACAGCCAGATCTTCCTTTGTCACAAACAGTCCTAGTCTCATTGCACCTATTAATGACCCGGTACACAAACATCTTACTAACACCAAGTGTACCTCCGTTGTGTAATCAAATCAGAGCGATTCTCCTGTCCTTATCACCCCACTCTATTTTAATATCACAAAATATTGTACAACATATTGGCGCCAAAATGAGTAAACACTATGAACAATAATATAAAAATGACAGATTCCGAATTCAAATGTAATATTTCTTTATTTTTAATTGTAACAGTTTTTATGGCCAGACTAAGTATATATATCACGAGGTATTTACTGAAAGAGCGTACAAAACTATCTCAGCAGCATCAGAGCGTTGAGGGGCAACGCGGAGATCCCACAGGGCCGCATAAAATGTTTCCTAATATTAAAGTGCACTCGCCTCCATCGCTCGCTTTAAGGAATACATCGACAAGCATGCATTCCTTAAACATAGCCAGAATATCTGATTATATCGAGTGAGGCTTTAACGGCAGGCCAGTGCATATGTACCCGATAATATAAATCTAAGTATACAAAAATCAATGTTTAGCTATTTGTCTATCTAATGGAATCTGAAATAGCAGGAGATAGAGCACTGATGTCTTTAGTAACTTAGTTCTGGATTCTCTAAAAATGGTTTGGATAAAATAAAGGCGAAACGACGCGCGCGTGACATATCTTGTAATTTGTTTTTTATCAAACAAAGACCCCAAAAGCCTCATCAATTTTGAGAAAATCGATCACATACAGACAGTCTCTGCTAAACGGATTTTAATGTGGTAAAACCAATGGATAGAGTGATAACCGAGTAACGTTTTAGTGTATAATTGTCTCTGTTATTCAAAGGCGAAGACGCCAGGACATCGCTAATTTATTCTATATATATGTATTACTATAAAACAAGTCACCAAGAGGCATGTGTCTTATGTGCTTGATTTTATCAAAATCTATGGAACGGATTTTCATGCGGTTTTCGTCCATGGGTAGAGACAATGTACCTTGTAATTCACGGGCGAAACCGGGGCGGATCGCTACTACTAAAAAAAATCCTGGATAATTGACGTCAGAAGTAGCCGATTGTAGAGATCAGCCAAAAGACAAAACACGTTGTGCTCTTGTTATTGATATAGTTGAATCTAGCCGATGCTTCTGGACCACACAAGACCGGCGCGAACTAACAGATACGCTAGCTCCTTCTTCCTTACGCTTGGCTCTATAGAGCCCGGAGACCAATCGGGGCCTACCGGTGAACGTATCACATATAAGGTTATACAAATAAGTGGCTGGCCGTTCTTATGTGATTAAAATGTGGTAATCTTGTCTATGGCAGTGAAACGGCTGGCCAAAACATAAGCCCCGAACAACCCAATGGTGCTAAACATACAAAGTTTTTTGCTAGCCCCATTTTGTGACTCACAGAAGCGATTGTCTTAAATACGATATCCACAGAGTCCGTGCAACTAAAGTGCATAAACTATGACTGTTAATTTTAGATGTTTAACTAATTGTTTGATAAATAGAAGCTATTAAGTACGATCGACAACTTGTACTTTTAAATTTTTATTGATAAATGTATGACAACAATATCAAGTTTGGTCAAAAAAATTTATGCATTAATGAGATATATTATACACTCAATGATATTTTAAAATTAATAAACTACATATAAATATTTAAAATAAATAGTTAGCATTTTAAGTTTAAACATAAGTTTTAATGAGCAAAGCTTAATACTGAAAATGGCATACTATACATTTCGGACATTAAGAAAAAGGACTTTAAATATAATAGGGTAAAATCATAGGGCACAGCTAATAATAATAATATTAAGAAATATACAAAAAGCATTCGCTATATATTATTGCTCAAAAATTCGCGCTTAATTCTATCACTTTAAACGCATATAACATAAACTTAAAGCATACACAAAAGGAAGAAGTTTCAAACACAATAAAACAGACTGTTTACAACACAAGTAATTTAAATATTTCGCAGGACATGCAAAATTTAATGTTATATGATATAAAACATTCTCATACGTTTACTGTATTGAATTTGATATTGGTTATATATAATTTTATATTACTTTATACGGTGGATTGGATCCAATTTAAATGTTAGTACTGTTAATCTTCTATTGAGAAGGCATCACAAAATTACAAGTAAAATGACAATTAATTGTTACCATTGTATCGGTGGGTTTGAATCACAAATTCGTCTCAGGAGTGGATGTGTTTGTCGCCCTTACATATCACTGTCACCCCTAGCAGATGTTGCTCGAACCGTCGTTGGGAAGAGACTGATCATGAATGGCGAGCACATGGCTACAGCGATCCCGTGAAATAATACAGTGTCTCTGTGTATGTATGCGTGTGTCCCTTACGGATCCGTGTTTATGTGCACAAATACCACGTGCAGCGTACGCTAACTTTTTTGGCATGTACCGGAGTGTTTATGCCATTACAGCTTGGCATTATTAGGGTCATTATTTTTAATACAATCACTTTTTCATGTTCTAATTTATCTGCTTATTGAGTGATTATAAATGTTTAATAATAATTGTCATCGCTGCTTATTTTTCTAATACCTGCAATATTATTTACATTTAAAGTGTTTACGTATGTTTAAATTACACGTTGACGAAGAATTTTGTTTTATAATATTTGGATTTCACAGACAAATTATAATGTACGCACTAATGTTATGAACTAATAAACTAAGAAATGTTGTATGTATGTTTGATTTTCTTCTACACAAAAACTACCTGATCCCTTCGGATTTGGATGAAATTTGGCACAGATATGTATTACAATGTGGAGTAATTAGTTTTACCTTTTGTAACCAAAAAATAAATAGTTTCTTTGGGATATATATTTTACGCGAGTGGTAACCGCGTGTTTGCCCAGACTCGCATTGGAACGGGGGCCAATAGATGGTTTCAAACTGAAAAGAGATTGCCAATTATAGTTGGAGCCTGAACTGTATGCATCAAATGATAGTAGCCAAGCAGACGCCCCCATACGTACACATTCAAGTGACAGTTCGATAAGAAACTAAAAACTACTAGTTAAAATGGTTTTTTTATAGTATAGGGCGTATATAATAGGGCGATAAATAGGACCATTTCAAAACTACCGACGCCCATTAACATCATCATAATTACTATGGGGGAGAGGTGGAAAGGAGGGCAATGTAACGGTGCATTGCCCTCCTTTCCACCTCTCCCCAATGGGCCACCCGATACTCACAACCCGCTAGAAACGAAATGTCACTTTACGGCCGGTATCATTTGTACCTATAATCTATAACATTGAATAAACAAACGATACATACGCCGCACACACCGATATAAGACGAAATCTCTAGATTTTGGCCCCTAATACGATTTGCTCATCTGCAGAATGTTTTACAGACGCTACCGATTGCCAAAATGCTTACCCTCACCACCGTCTGAGTAGTTTCATCACTTGTAAGCCACCTTGCACTATGCACATATTAAATAAAAATAATTATCCCTAATATTATATCTTCTGTGCTATTATAGCTCTCTATTTGCTAAAGCTATTAAAGTATTTAGTATATATTGTAACGGATCCTGCTTTAACATTATTTGCATGTGCATAATCATCAATAAGACTCTACTCACGCACACACAGAGGCGTGTAAGTCAGGTAGATAAAGGGCCTGGAGGCAGGTATACAGCAATGTTTGACTAGGGCGCGCTAGATCCCGGGAATCCGCGCCACTTTTTGCAAGCCATTGTTTGAAAAAAAATCGAGGTTATTTTTAAGTTCGAAACGAAAATCATTTACAGTTTAAACAATAACAGATAGATTATTAAAATGCATTGTCATTTTTCTGTCCATTTCGTTTTAAAATAATACAAAGAAACCGTTTTTGGTCAATGGCGTGAAGGAGTAACTACGCTTAGGCGTGTTGGTGAGATAAAAATCATGGCAGGTGGAAGGTTAACAAAACAGATATACAATGCAAATGTGGAAGGATGTAGCTACCGGGGAAGACCAAGACTCACATACCACGATCAGATGGACCGAGTACTGACCGAAGATGGTGTCAAGAGTCTTCGCAACCAGCGTGTCTGTATGAAGAGAGTAACAAAAGTGAAGGAGGCAAATCAGGTATATAAGGATCGTAATATGTGGCGCTCCGTTCTCTCTGCCCACTGGCGTGAAGGTGTGTGGTCGTTGTGTTAGAGAGACTTAAATACAGGATATTGATCGTTTTAAATTCGGCAAATTAAGCAGAAACCTCAATAACGCGACCTGCGTTATGATGTATACGAAAAAAATCCTTAATTCAATTCCTTCCATTTTATTCATCCTCAAAAAGGTAGAGTATGAAAGTACGCAGTCGCCTCATACTGTATAATACTCAAACTCTAGTGTATGAACGGGGATGTCTGGAGCAATTCTATTGCGTCCGTATAATAAGCCAAGCGGTGACAAAGACCAATTTCAAGGGAAGATTATAAATACAAGAATAAGATATTAGAAAATATCGCATCAATAAATGAAATAAAATATTATATATTTTAAGTTAAGGGGTAGTATCATGCTGCATAGGAGGAGGTAGTGCCATGTATGCATGACACTACATCCTCCTGTGCAGGGGAATTGGACCGGCACGACCGGGGAGGTACCTACCGCTTACTTGATGTCGACGTAAAGACCGCGTTTGCGAGTAGTCGGTGGCCCATTGGGAGGGGGATAATAAGAAGGCAACGCATCTGCGTAACAATCATGTGAATGTCGATGGGCGTCGGTAGTCAACAAAATAATCGATTGCCTGCTTGCCCCCTTATGCTACAAAAAAAAAATGACAAATCTGTGCGAATCGTTAAAATCGATCTAATAGTTTTTTACAGCGAAAGTGGTCAAACGAGTAATCAGAGCCATTTAGTGACTAAACGACGCTCATTATCACTGACGCCCATTATCATTCGCTAGACGCTTACTCTCCTTCCCCCATCCACTGACTACGCACGCGATAACACATCCATCACTATTAGCTGGTATCATGCGAGCGAAGTGTACCTACCTGCCCGATTGTGTCAGCCCGCCTCGGATGCAATGTTACATGACACTAGGTATCATTTACTATATTTTTTTCAGACGTGTACTTTTACTGTGTAAGCGAATATAAGCCCAATACAGCTTGATCTGATTGCTACGATCCTACCTCTTCATCACTTGGCACTAAATAACGATTGAAAACAGATGCACATGTGAGTATTGTGTTCCTGTTATATTGTGTAATCCGACAATGAATGAACATTTTCTATTCTATTCCAATGGCGTAAAATGACGGATATACTGACATGATGTGTGCGGTTGCGTGGTAGACATGTCCTCTTCCGGCGCAACTGTACAGATACAACCCGCTACCAACGCTGACCTTGGCATCAGGTGCAACACCTTACCCACGTGTATCAAAAAAAAAGAAACAGCTTCAAGCCGCCAGTTGTATTACCTACCAACCGAGTTCATATTACCTACCAACCTATGGTAGGTAATATGAACTCGGTTCAAATTATATATTGTAAGAGGTACTGTTACTGCATTGCAGCTGAATCGGACAGACACCGCATAGGAGGTACCTCTCGCTCATACTGTTTTAAACTGACAGCTATGCTGTAGTTCTGTCTACATTACCGGTGGTGTATTGGGAGAGAGGGAGGAGGGACGGCAACACACTTTTTATACGGATGTTTACAGACATCGATAGTCGTGACTATCCGCAGTAGATAACACGCAAAGGCTCCGACTTATCTACTAAAAAGAAAATTAATATCTTATAATATCCAACGTAAACAACTTCCAAATGTTTGTGGGACACTACGGAAGTGTTCTTCGGGAGAGTTGGAGTCTTAGTGGCCAATGAGAACTATTTCTTCCCTAACTAGATTTAGCGAGACCCGCTCCGAAAGTTATTGTTAACAAGGTTCCAAGTTTGGCCGCAAGTTCCCAGAAATGTTGACGCCACTGAAAAGCATCCTCAGCGCTGTCATCTGCACAGCAGACACCGCCGCACTTTGAGATATTAATACACCCATTATTAATTTACAGGAACACAATGGATTGTATGTGAGTGACTCCCAATACCAAAGCCGAGACTACCAATGTTTTATGGGATTACTTTTTATTACATTTTTTTGCTGCACTAATTCCAACTGATTAATTTTGAGGTACGAGGAAGTCAGTGTTCAGTGTTACACATGCTGACTTCCTCTGTAATAATATATATTGTTATTATAAATACGATTTTTTCGATGGTATGTTACTCGAAGCACGCCAAAACTATTGATAGATATTGACGAAACTTGGCAATGTTGGAGCTCATGTACCAGAAGAACACAAGCTGTATACACAGTGGACAAGTAAATCAGTTTTGTGCGAACGATGCGACGGTAGACTACAGGGGGGCTTTAAGCCTGTCCGTTGATTTATTATTATTGTTTGGAAAATACAAAAATACACTAATCAATTTATTTACAGGATCTTAGTTCAATAGCGAGCTAAGCTAAATGCGACTAGGGAATAATTCGTCTTGGCTCTCACTGAAAGGAATTGTTTGTTCCCAACTTCAAGAACTCTACCCCAACTTACAGAAAAGTGCACAAACTATATTCCATTTAAGTGCAATACATTTCCAGTCATTCTTAGAATCATCGTCATAAATGACATTACTTGTATAATCCTACAAATGTTATAAATCCAAAAGTGTATCGGCTCAGT
>JAFELO010001778.1:196729-208022 GCA_017140195.1 Eumaeus atala
ATGACTAGGCTAACAGGATGTGATAAGTCAACAGACATTTTTATTGTTATGCTTACACATAAACTGACTGGATTGAGATTAAATTTGGCACTCACGATAGAAAATTATTTCAAAAAATTAATTCTTCGTCCGCATAGAATATGCGCGTAATATAACCTATTACGCGGGTAAAAACGTAATGGGGCACAGACTGATATCAGAAATGGTTATACTACAGAAAAACATCATTATAAGACTGATAAGTCTGAATGGGTTTTTTCCCTGTACTATCTAGTCCATTTGCAAACGATACATGAATATCATTGAAATCGCCACGCCACCCTTTCCATATGTAAACAATTAATTAAAATAAAAATTAAAAGGCAGGGTGGACGTCCGAGACATGACTCAGTTCATAACAGGCGCAGGCATGCGGCTTTGTATTTTTTGTGCTTTGACGGACTTGAATCACTTCAATGCTAAATTAAACTAGGGTGCCTGGACTGGCTAAAAGGCGACCGATATTTCAATTAACCCCACATTACGCTCACGGGCTATGATGTGGTCATGATTGTAGCTAGCGGCATAATTAGAACAAGCGAATGCAAAAATGTTAGTTTATTTTTTTAGACGTATATTTCAAGGGGATAAACGAGCAATCCGAGCTCTTTGATTACTACAGAATCCCAATAACATCCGCATAATTAATATGCCGATGCGCTGCCCTCCATCCTCCCCCCGTCAAATGGGCGTCCGGCTATTCACAAACTGTATGGAATTTGACGCCAAACTATCACTTTACGGGGGTTCGTGTGAGCTATATGCCTCCGATGCAGCATGGCACAACAATTAACTACCTTTTACCTACTAAATTGGTTTGTAAACAGTGATAATAATAGCAGTTTCGTACAAACAAGGACGGTTTCACAGGTTTCAATGAAATTCCAGATTAGCCTATTATGAACTTGTGTGTCAAATAAATTGCGAATTTCCGTTTCACAAGTTCCGGTTAGAGGTAAACTACGAAGCATTTGTGTGGTACATTTTAAGTATAGATTAGCTAGACGCTTAATAGTAACGTGTGAAACTTGATCCCCTCTAGGATTTATTTTTTTGCATGACCGACAATGCAAAGCATTAGAGACTCTTACAGTATAAGAGTGCAATGGAGCAGGTAGTCTTGTAATATCGAAGCGCGACAGGACAGCTGTATAACACTACGACTTTATCGGATGAGCGAGAGCCACTTCGCCGGTCGAGCAGGCATGGTTCAGATGTACGGCAGCACTTACTACTTGTAGTTTGAACCCCAAGGCATACTGACTTAGAAATTATTTTTTGATTTCGTTTGTAGTTTAATTTCATCTGTTCCTAGCTACATATAACACACATGACGCATTGTGTGTACACTTTTTAATGATGCGGAATGAATGCGGACCCCATTACGAGGGGATAGTAGTCCTCATATGAGGTTCGCCTCAGTGCCCGTAATCCCTCTCGGTTTACCGAGAAGAAGACCCAGTAGTATTACAACGTACGTCGGGACACCCAGTAATAGTACGATTAAATTATATTTTACAACTTACGTTAATGCAAAACTATATCACTAAATAGTGGAAATTTATCACAAACTTATTTACCTGTTCTACGAGCGAAGCAATGTTAATGATCGATTCAATTTCTTCATTCACTCGATTGTCCAATCGACATCGATTTGTCTACTGTGAAAACTATCCATGTGCTCAAGCACTCTGCATGTTTAACACTTGTTAATGAAACGTTTCACTTTGTACCAAAGTGAATGTATAATTCGGACGTTCAATGAACGCCAGGTACTGCGAATTAATTGCGACTTCACAGCTTTGACAATTTGGATACTCACTGGTCGCGCTGTTTACTTTTAAAGAGTACCGTTAAAATAAAATATATGTATGTTTAACAGTTCTTAATGAAAGGTTTCACTTCGGAACAAGGGTTTTAATATTTAATTCGTACGATCAATTAGGACTAGGCAGTTCAAGTAAACCTACAGAGTACATGGTGCTTACAGTTGATCTACAAGGTTTTGGTAATGGGATAACACATTATATATGTATCATATGTGTTTATGTAATAAAAATCTTAAATATATAAAATTTCTTAAATCTATAATAATGTTAAATGTATATCCGCTGCCTAGTACCTGTAACACAAGTCCTTAGGTACTTACCACAGGACTGCGCTAACGTGGTGTGATAAGTCTACAGATATTATATTATTATTATTATTATATGGCATAAGAGGGAAAATTAACACTTTTGTTTACAACAGAATCCCATAAACATCCCCTAAACATCACTTCATCCCCATAGTGGGCAGACAGATTCGCAAACAGAACGATGCGACAACATAGCGGTCGCATCTGGCCGGATTCGTGGAGTAAAAGATTTCATTTTTAGTCGTGCGGATATTTGAGTTTCCGAGCTACAAAACAATGACTCACCTGTTTCTGCGGCTGGTGGAATATGTGAGGCGAGGTCCCGGCCATGTCGGTAGGAGGCTGGATCGCCTGCCATAACGCAAACTGACACGTGATTATTTCATTCTCCCAAAGTCACTTCGTTTTATTAATTAACATCTAGATTATAACAATAAGATCTAACGTTATACGGTCTCTACAAACGTACAAGAAATAGTCTGCAAATGTTTCTTTACGCGTATATAAAAAAATGATGCTTCATATTTACGCAATATTTCGAATAAATAATAATCTCGGTGTTTTATTATTTTAATTGTTAATTGACATATGACAATTGCCATGACTTTGCTGGGACATATCAACTCTTTATGTGGAAATTCTTCATAATTGTACTTATAATAATTAAAAATAAAACAAATGCTTAAATTTCTTGGGACAAATTTTTAATTAATTATAATCTATATGCTTTAGTCACAGATTTTTTAGATTAATACCTTCACAGAAGATAAAGCCAAAACAGAGAGTAGACAAACGCTATTTAACTTTTTTATTTTAAAATCCACTGTTGAAATTGTACGGCGGCCGGCTGTCTTTCACTATATTTGAGATATTGATTAATATTACAAACACTTTGTTATTAGTTTCATTTTTACTAACTTTCACAGTTAGGAGGCAAATTTTATTTCTGATATTGCCAGTATTTTAAATAGAGCAGAAATGGTAGCAAACTCAAATCTTACGTTGATTCTAGGAGATGCAAAAATATTAATATTAATATTGCAACACTGAAATATTTTAATTTACTAAGACGTCACCTTTTTTTATAACAACGAAACGTTTCCTTTCGTCAGTTATTTAAAATAATAAACCCCATTTAAAAATGCTTCGTATACCTCAGAACCATCAGAACCTCTTTTATTACCAATGAGAAATATTTTTTAATATTCTTTTCTTTCGATTATTTTAATAGCAAACATGCTATATTTTCGACGGGACTACGTACATTGTAAGCAAGTGGACCTTTTCCGCTTTTCTCTAGGCGACCCTTTGTCAGCCAAAGAGAAGCGAAGTTTTATTGGAATCTGGAGATATACCCTTTATGAAGCGATATGAAATAAATTTAATAGCGATATGAAGTTAAGTGACTTTTTCCTCGTAAGCCAGAGAAATGCTGTCACTGGCGGTATATTATTAAATTTTTAAGCATTCGATATTAATTATTTGTTATACTACCCACGTACTTCCTGCGCCACTGTCGTCTCATAATCACTTGCATAAAAATCGGCTGAATAAATATAAGATTATATATTAATATTTAATCGATGCGTAAACAAAACGCAAATATAAATTTGTCCACAAAATCCCCAATAGTGCTTCAAAGTTTTCTTTAAGCTACATTTTGTAAACCTATCGAGGAGACAGGCTCATTGCTAACTACTAACATCGAGTCGAACGAGCCATACAAGATAGATGCTGAGTTAAAAAAAAATAACAAAAATTAACCGCAACGCAATTAAATTAAGCTGGCGGCATCCAAAAAACCGAATCGCCATGAAACAGGTGTCGATTTGTGCAAGGCAGTTTCACTTGTACTACAAGAGTCATTATTACGTCACATCTACTATACAAGTAGTTAAAAACTTCAAATTACATTATTACGTCACATCTACTATACAAGTAGTTAAAAACTTCAAATTACATTTATTAATTACTGCATAAAGCATGATAACGATGTTGATGATGAAACCAGTTTATAATATGTATATGTGTTGCACTTAAGTGTAAGTAGTGATAGTCCATCATATAGTGGATAGAACTTTATAAATAGATAGCGGCGCGCCGCGGTTTCACCCGCGTCATCCGCGCAACTATTGGTCACAGCGTGGTTGTCATCACGTCTTAGTAAATATGGACAGAATTTCTAAAGAAAATTGAAGTTCAATAGCACCGTAACGATATTCACATTTGCACATTGCGAAAAGAAAACAAGTGCCTTAACCAATATGGTGTCCAAAATAAGACATGTTGTTCTTTAAATATTTTATGACCAGCTTTGATCAGTTTTCAGGTAAAGATTTCTAGTAACATTCGTAGTATAGGCATGCACACAAAATTAGATAAATGTTACCATGCAAGACGTAGTACGTTAGTATTGGCGTAGTTGCGCATGGGCGAACCGCTACACCGCAAAGGTTAGTTGTCTTAAGGATTTAAAAGGGTCCTTACTTTTCTCCCTTCAGGGACCGCTGTGGTCCTCCAGAAAGGGCCTCACTCGTGCAAGTTCGCCCCTGCCTAAGCTCCCGCCGCGGTATGTTAGTACTGTTATGGTATCTATTGTAGTGAAAGCCTACGCTATTGTTAGTAGTAATGATATGAAAGCCCAGGCACACACAACTCCTGTAAACGGTATAACTTTATCACTCCAACTTATTATTTATGGATCTATGTATTCCTTTTTCAAAGCAAATGCGCTGCACTAAATACACGGGGCCGCGGCGCGCGGCTTGTATAATTGTCCACTAAACGAACAAGATTGAGCTGGCCAACAAGATAAGGCCTCAAGTCTTATGACTGAATTTATATAAGTACTAAAGTGCATAGTAGGTAGTTCCCGTATACTTCGCCCCGTACCTTCACCAGCATACACATTTTCAACCCCTATTTCACATTAGAGATGCGAGCTTTATATATATTATTTGACCTAGGTCATAAAACCAGAAGAACCAGACATTTTGGAATCCTAAAATGAGATCATCTACAACTGGCTCAATATTTTATCACTATTGCCATAATAATTTACTTATAGTCATTAAAGTTCTTATCAATGTAAAATTAATGCAACACGTCTTTATTACTAAGTGTTTACATACAACACGTCTTTATTACTAAGTTTTTACATATAACACATTAGTCTATTAGTGCAAGCATATGGCTCCTGATCGCGTCGGGCCACCGGCGCACTGTCTGTGTGACGCCGGCGCAATGTTATTTTCGACCGTTTGTATGAAAATGAAATTCTGTATATATGTTACATGTACTGTGACCCAACTTATATATTCGTTCGTTTAAATTATACACGGACCTTTAACATAAGTGGCGTGGGAACGAGAAAGTTGGACGGGGAGTTTTACAATTCCCTCAGAGTGTACAGTCGCGTGGCAAAACGCTGTTTCAGGCAACTATGACTTTAAGAGGCAGCGCTGTAGTTATACTCGTTGCGAATCGAAAGGCATTTTCCGTAGATACGTGAATTCGTAGGTGGTGTTAAGTCAGTCTCAAATAAAACGCTGCCACGAGCGAGCCTACGCGCTCAAGTCTCCGTTTAGGACGTTGTGTGCACCGACGGATATGAACCTGTGAATGCGCAGAAAGGTTGAGTCCGTTGCTGGTGGACGGCAAAGGCACGGAGACCAGCAGCGAAGCAGTCCCTTCGCGCTCCTTGCCCTACACAACCCAAGGTTTAGTAAAGCAAGCTTCAATCTGCTCACATCATACTAATAAACACTAACTTCGCTTCTCTTGATATTTTAACTGTGCGCGAGGGTTACTTGTTACAACATTACTTTATGATTACGGACACTAGCAGATCCAAAGGAAAGACTTCAAGCTTCCACACCTGGCTGCCTTGTGTACTCGCATACAGAGCACCCATACCTACCTCATTACTGTGTATAGTACCCATGTACTATATGCATATAGAGCGTTGCTACCTCTATACATGTTATCATATATAATTGCACTATAGGCCTTAACAATTTCTGAGGTTACGTACGCACAGACGTGCTCGCTACCCTATACACATATTAGCGCCTAGTGTGGTGGTGGTTGCTTGCTATAACCACACTAGGCGCTAAGCGCATATTGCGGCCATTTTAGATTTTAGAAAGTTCCTTGTACTGTAATGTCTACTCGCTAGACTCTAGGTGCTAAGTCACGGGCTTTCGGGCTCCATCAATACCCGTGTAGATTATTAAACAAGCGAATAGAGCGCCATCTAGTCTCTTTTGGTATAAAAAAACTAGTCTGTGAATGTCTAAACATCACGTAATCTAGCAAAAAAAGAACAATCTAAGGAAAATTTGTCAGTGGTGTAAAAAACTAAAAATTGCATTTAACCAACTTTTCCTCGCCGGTTCATTGCTGGTGTCGATTTTTTTTATCTCAATGTCTCGTAGTCACTACGGCTGACAGTAGACGGTACGCATGATTTTAATACACTTTAAAGTGTAGGATATTCGCATTTTGGCTGTATGTTTTGTTTAAATTGCACTACATACACGACATACTTGCGCAATTTGGTCAAGCACACGATCCGATAAGTGTGAAGTTTGCGCAATTATCTTCCAACACACATTACATTATACTGGCGCTCTGAATACGCTCAAGTATATTGTAATGCGTGTGGCTTGACGCTACCGCTACGAGTTGATGCTTATTTTTATGAGTGAGATGGATGTATATTGTGTCTCGTCGACGCAAGCGGAGGCGCGTGCAGCGGCTTGTATATTCACTTACTTGCGGCTGTGACGGTGAGCGAATGTTCTGGACTGTGTTCATGCCAGGTCCGGGCATAGGAGTCGGCAGGTGTCTGTAGAGAAAAGTAGTTCATATATGTTAATTGATGTCCAACGTTTACTATACATATATGTTACCACAAATTGGCACATTAAACATGTGTTATTCTGATAACTACATTATTGTATTTTAAGTTAAAAGTTTCATTAAAATCCATTCGGTGGGTTTTACGTGAAAGATTAAAAAACATCCATACATACTTACAAACTTTCGCGTTTGTAATATTAGTAGGATTGAGTATCATCTTAATAATAAATATGAAACTCGACGTAAATAAAAAAAATGTATTTACTTTTATTGGTGCCTAGTCTAATTTTATTTAATTTTTATTTTTTAATATTATAATCAGTTGGGTTTTTTGTTTTGTATTAAATTTTTTAGCACATAAAACCATACCAAGCAACCAATCATAAAACGCCATCCATATGTGATAGTCTATACGGTGTTCAGGTTCGATAGCTTCAAAACAAAAAAGAATTATTAAAATCCGTTGAGTTTTCAATAATTTGCGTGTACAAACATCGAGACAAAAATTAAAGAAAAACATTGGAGCTGCGTACTAGACGTATTGTTTGAGGGTGCCCCCAATTATTAATAATTGTCTGGGGCAATATCTTCGCCAGTCTGTACGTGACCTTGATAAACTCACGGGGTCCTTTAGCTCAGAATCGTTAAATTTATGAAAGTTACGAGTTTTTTCTATCTATTATGTTTGATATATTTGATCATCAATCCTGTACTCGATTCAAGCCTAGCCCTGACCCGAGAGATGGCGGAACAAATTGACACACCTGTGAGAGATTAGCTTGTACATATATTGCAGGCACAGCTCGGTTCTGCAGCATAAATATAGTATCGATGTCGGTAGAATTCCCCGCTACAGTATAGCGTAACACATGATCGTGGAAAATCGCAAGTGACTATCAGTGGACTACCCGTTGCGTGTTATAATACGCAAAGGGGAAATCCTAGCATTTAGAGGACTACCGACGCCATTGACATCCGCATTATTGTCATGAAGATGCATTACTCTCCTTTCCTCTGCCCTTCAATGGGCCGCCGGCTACACACAAACTGCACGAAACGCTACAACATACTTGTCACTTTATGGTGGTGTCATGTGAACGAGAGCTGCATCCCCAGTCCTGTCAGCCAGGTAGGTAAATAGGTACCATGCTGTAGTGGAAGAGTAAGAGGTAGCTCTTACAAGATCAAAGCAACATTTCCAGTGGAATGATTGGAACGGAACCTGGGACTAGGCTGCGACGTGACGGTGTAGGCGGGCAGCGGCGGCGGCTGCGGCGCGGTCGCCGTGGAGAAGTGAACTGACATGTTGTTGTCCGGAGTGTCCGTCTTCGCCTGGGTCAACAAACAAACAGTATATGCGTGTTATTGCGACTGGCTCACTCGGCTGACATTGTTCTGCCGGGTTGGTTGAACAAGTAGCCCAGTAAAAGTATCACCTTTTTTATAATCTTCTCTAGTCCGTCGACGTTTGCTTCAGTCATAGGATGTCCGCCGTCCCACAGAGAGTTCTGGGGGTTCATCTCTGTAGCCTGCAACAATAATCATCACACTGGTGGCGTGAAATCTATCGGTACATATTTTATCTCTAACCTTTTGTATGTAGAGATCCCGAAAACTATTTCGCTACACCAAACCATTCATGAGTCACGTAGACTGTATTTGATTACGACAGGACAAATCGTTTGTCGTCCAGCAAGGCGCCAGTCGACTGGTTTACTATAAGATTATGTAACCGAGTTAAAATTAACCGATTATTTCAAAATATCCAGTCAGCTGGCAAATGAAGTAGTATCAAGTTACTTTTTATATTGCATTTTTTTTTAATTAATATTTGAATCCTGCAGTGACAATTGATAAAAATCTGTTCTATGTATAACATTATAGAACAAACGAGTAGTCGGAGCCTTTTGATAATTACAGATGCCCATAGATCTCCGCATAATCATTATGCATCATATATTTTACTTAAGGGGCCACCAAAAAATCATAAACCGCACGGCCCGCGATGGCATAGATATCTCCTTACGGAGAAGTAGAGCGAGCCGGCCTACTAGCAGTACAGTATTGTACTACCTTCTACTATAAAATGTAATGAAATGTGTTTATCATTAGTACATGAATAAATACTCGATAATTCATTCATTCATTGCCCTCTTGGATAGGCTTTATGTGAGTAGATCCGTGAGGCACAACTATTATACATCTACCATAAAATACAAAAAGTATAACTAGACTATATTCACCGCAGCCGTAGGCAGTGTTGTTGTAGCGTAGTCAGCTATTGCGACAGGCGCGTTCCCGGCTACCGCCTTCCTCTTTTTGGTCTGTTTAGACTCGATAGCTTCCGCGTTTATGATGACGGACTCCTGATACGCCAGCGGTTGTACCACCGGAGTGGATGCAGAGGTGCTGCAAGAGGAGAGAGAGAAGCTGGAGATAGGACTGTATTCTCGATGGTCTTTTTAGTGTCCATCCCTCTGTCTGCCCGACTGTTTTCCTATGGGACTCTCGTTCACCAAGAGTCGTGAAATTTTGTGTATCTGACACAGAACAGATATTGAAATAATGTGAATAGTGGCAATAAGTTTATGGCACAAAAAACCATGGCAACTATAAACTTATAGTAAATGTTCTATTTAACATAACTTTGGCGACTTATTTACGTGCCATTGATACAGAACTGCGGGCGGCCGCCGCTCAGTGGACAATTTGGGTCCGTATCGGATCAAAACTCTGTAACTCAAGGTTTTTCATCGTATTGTATTGAGATTTGGCACTCGTATGCAGTGATATATACATAGATTTTAAAAATAATTAATTTTAGTATTTTTTTTTTCAATGAATACATATTTATTTTAGGTGAAAAAGAGGAAAAGCGAAAAGAAGCAATAAGAGTAGGTATATGTTTTTTTTATAAATAAGTACTAAAATGAGTAAAATTAAGAAAACTTAAACTACTTATCACACAAGCATAATAAAATACATGAAATTATAAAATTGTATAGTACCTATCTATACCTCACTCCAATCTAATTGACCTCCGAATAGACAAATCTTATAATATTATGGGTTTTATATAACTAGGTTTTAGTTACTTATAATGTTATATCTAATCGCTTTTATCTAACTAAAATTACTTCCGGTGTAAATGTAGGATCACCTTCAGGTACCACCTTCACAAGACTTAGTGCCTCCTCATCAAGATCCTTCACATTTCTCACATAGGGCTTTCTTAAACTTGAAATCTATGGATTTGAGGCATATACGAGGGTGGATCTAAAAGTTCTAAGCCCGACCAAGAAAATGAAAGAAAAGTGGATCTAAGATTATTTTTATTTTTCGACACAGTCTCCATCTAGTTCAACACACTTCTTCCACCTGACCTGCAAATTGTTTATCCCCTCGAAAAAAAAAAGATTCCGGAAGGTCGGCGAAATAATCGTTTACTGCAACTATCACCTCATCTTTGGTCGAAAATTTCGAGCCACCCAAATGTTTTTTTCAAATTGGAAATAAATGATAATCCGAGGGGGCTAAATCCGGCGAATAAGGTGGGTGGGGCAGCAATTCGTAGCCACAATCATGTATTACAGACATTGTTTCAACCGAAGTGTGAACACGTGCATTGTCTTGATGAAACAAAACTTTCTTACGCAACATTCCCGGCCTTTTTTCTTTTATTTCTTCCCGGAGTCTTCGTAAAAGGTTACAATACTAGACTAGAATTTATATTTTGACCTTTCGGTAAATAATCTTCAAAAATAATGCCCCTCGCATCCCAAAAAACAGAAGCCATGACTTTGTTAGTCGACAAAACGACCTTAGCCTTTTTCGGTGTAGGAGAGTCTGATCTTTTCCACTGTTTGGATCGTTGCTTTGATTCAGGGGTATGGTGGTGAACCCAGCTTTCATCCATGGTAACAAATCTAGACAAAAAGTCCTCGGGATCAGTCTCAAAAAGTTCCAAACAGTCTCGCGAAATTGTGTATCGAACTAGTTTTTGTTCAGCTGAAAGCAACCTCGGGACCCAGCGAGCAGAAACCTTATGGAACCCCAACTTTTCCGTTACTATGTGTTGCACAAGGCCATAACTAATGTTTGTTATCTCAGATATCTTACCAATGGTCAAACGTCGGTGACCCAGTACAAGATCACAAATTTTATCGATGTTTTCTTTCGTGGTAGAGAATGTAGGCCTTCTACTCCTAGGATCATCTTTAATGCTCTGACGACCGCGCTTAAACTCAGCTACCC
>JAFELO010001779.1:0-11289 GCA_017140195.1 Eumaeus atala
GCAGAGTCTCCGCTTCCCGCGCGGAGCTTCCTCTTCTTCGTCACCGTCTTCTTCTTTTTGACGACCGTGAAGCCGTCGTCTGAATTCGAGTCGGAGGTGCTAGCACCCGACGTCGACATAGCCTCTGTGGTCTCCTCCTCCTCGGCATCGGAACTCTCATACGTTTTCACGTAATCGTCCGCTGCGTCGGGATAGTTTGCTTTAAGGAACTCATAGAGTTCCTTAAATTTCTTGTCTTTGGCCATCCTCGATGGCTGTATGTGCCGTTTGACCGGCAGGCGTGACAATTCAAATTGTATTTTTTAAATTTTTAAGAAGTTTGGCCTTTCAATGGAGGCCCTCCCGCTGTGCGGGGGGGTGAGTAAGTATGGTTCCTCGTTTGCCCTCTACTCTATAAGAAGAAATATATCAACAATCGACACATCTTCACTCTAGTTCCCTGATGGGGTGGGAAGGGAGAGCCGAGCGGAACTTGTCGAAGCGAGACAAATGTGTAAGGATCATGATCCTCTGTCTCTGTCTGTCTTTGTCTGTCTCTGTCTGTCTCTGTCTGTCTCTGTCTGTCTCTGTCTGTCTCTGTCTGTCTCTGTCTGTCTCTGTCTGTCCGCAATTATCTTCACATTCGCGACCGTTGCAACAGTGACACCACAGCAGGACAGAAGGTACTCGTTTTATCTGAACTTTTTTCTTTTTTATAATTTTTCTGCATGGTCAGCTGTTCTCCGAAGGTCATCATCTCATCTGGTTTCCAAGAAAAATACTTTCCGAATAAAGAATCTCAAAAATTATAATGAAATCATATTGTCAATATTTTGCTCAACACGGTCGCTGGGTTGAGGATATGAGCTAATGAAATATTTTACATTAGCAAGATCGTCATAATTATCATCATCAGCCGGACGGCGTCCACTGCTGGACGTAGACCTCTCCCATAGGTAGATAATCATCATCATCATCAGCCGGACGACGTCCACTGCTGGACGTAGACCTCTCCCATAGGTAGATAATCATCATCATCATCAGCCGGATGGCGTACATTGCTGGACGTAGACCCCTCCCATAGGAAGATAATCATCATCATCATCAGCCGGATGGCGTACATTGCTGGACGTAGACCTCTCCCATAGGTAGATAATCATCATCATCATCAGCCGGACGACGTCCACTGCTGGACGTAGACCTCTCCCATAGGAAGATAATCATCATCATCATCAGCCGGACGACGTCCATTGCTGGACGTAGACCTCTCCCATAGGTAGATAGTCATCATCATCATCAGCCGGACGACGTCCACTGCTGAACGTAGACCTCTCCCATAGGAAGATAATCATCATCATCATCAGCCGGATGGCGTACATTGCTGGACGTAGACCTCTCCCATAGGAAGATAATCATCATCATCATCAGCCGGACGACGTCCACTGCTGGACGTAGACCTGTCCCATAGGAAGATAATCATCATCATCATCATCAGCCGGACGACGTCCACTGCTGGACATAGGAGAGACCATGGAGCGCCACAGGGCACGGTATAGCTATATATATATAAGAAACTATTTCATCACTCTAGTGATGAAATAGTTTCTTATATATATATAATATCTTGCTCTATACAAATCAGCTTCCATAACACAATTCATCGTATATAGAAATCAAATATTTAAATATGAAAATAAAGATAACTGTAAAGTAATGAAAAGTCAAGGTTTTTTTAGAGTGGAAGGGGTCAAACGAGCAATCGGATCCTTTTGACGACTACCGACGCCCATAGACATCCATGCACTTGTCTTACATACCTTACCCTCATTTCATCCTCCCCTTCATTGAGCCACTAACTACGCACAAACCGCATGAAATGTGATAAAAAATCTGTTCACTTTACGCCGGTATCATGTGAGCTGGAGAAACCTACCTCCCCAGTAGTGTTGGCCCAATTGGTCTCCTTTAACTACTAAGCTCTGCCACTTACTAAAACGAATTGTGGAATAAAAATAAATTAATAATTAAAAATATTAGTGAGACGAATAGAAATTAAAAATTAATAACGCGTAAACTATATTTCCAGCGTAAAATATACCTATAACGTAAGAAGCTCGTCTTCTGTATTTAAAATTTCGAGAGCTTCCCCTAGAGCTCAATGGGATGTCAACCTGATGAGCGTGTTGGCCACTCCATAGCTTATACAAAATTCTGTAGCAACAAATATTTTTGCTTTAGCTGAGGCTCTTCATAAAATTATTATTCAGATTCAGATATTTAAGCTATAATACCAAATATGAGTACGTGATTGGTTCTTTCACAGAACCAAATTCCCTCCCGAATCGAAAAGACACTTTCAATAATTGATGCTTTTCCATGTCAATGTTTAATCATTTCTCACTGTAGTCTGTGTCCACGATTTTCTCATCGTAAATATCAACTTGGAGACTTCTGTGGGGGAAAAGGTTTCTTTAGTTTTCTTCTGGCAAATCTTCATCCAATTGTTGTGGTCTGCAGTATTTAAGGAAATTAATTGTCTTGTTATATTCGATTATCTTCAGTAATCCTGCTGTGCAGTTGTGCCTGTGAAGGTTGCCGCTTCTCCATTACCATTGCCGCCAGTCACATGATATTATGACCATAATCGTGAAATAAGGTTTCGTAGCAGCTGTAGGGTTTGTTACAATAGAACCCGAGACAATGGTTGCTCTAAAGCTTCTGATGAGTCGGGCTACTTAAAAAATGAAATAAACCGCGATAAATTCCGTACAAATAGTTTAATAAAACTACTAGTAGTAGTACTACTAGTTGTTTAATATAATTACTTTTACGGATTTTATCGCGGTTTATTATAATAGTAATGAGTAACACTTAAGATATCAACATAGAGTTTGTGCCTATAGCCACTGCAAAGCCTTATTCTCGAAATGACTATAATAATGTGAAGTTTCAACATTTCAGTGGAAGCCAAAACCTCCTCGCGGGTAAAGTTCTGACGATTCGTCGTCATAAAGATGATAAAAATATTCATAAGAATGCTAATATATTTGTTAAATCATCTAAAGATGATTTTCAACATTTTGTTCAGGGCTCATCTTTAATTTATTTTAATTATGTTGCGAGTTAAATTACACAGTTCTTATGTGTGATTATAAATTACATTATCAGGCTACTGTCACACAAAATATCGCTAACTTTGTAATTTGTTGGCATATTGCTTTTGTAGTAATTATAAGGTTTAATTTATATAAAAAATACAATAAATCCATCGTCTGTATTATATTCATAACTTTTACATCTCAGCCGTCAAACTATTCCTTTTTTTCAATTGGTTTATAAATCATTAAAATAAATATATAAAGTGTAATCAGAAAGTCTATTTACTTTAATGAATATTGTATTAGATGTTATCAATGATATATTTGTATATTCTGTATCGCAATCTCCTATGTAAAGGGGTCACAAACGGATTACCTAATGCCATGCGCCACACGTGTTCCATTATGAATCTGCAACCTGTGCAAACTCGTACACCGAATGTGTAAATGATTATTGTGTAAGGCCAGACGAGGCCTTACACAATAATCATTTATACCACAGATGACTAGAGCGCGTCAAATTGTGAGCATCTTAGTGACAGGAACGTTCCAAAAGTTCTGGCTTTGGGAGTGAGTGGAGGAGTAGGAGCCTATCCGTAACTGTCCTGAAGCAGCGGAACACCTCAGCAGTTGGCCAGTCCCTTATGAAGGACTTCTGCAAAGAGGGAGCAAATGTGATATATCTACATCTGTCCATTCTAACGTCGGGCCTCCAGTGAGAGACGCACCATAAGCGGCGCGTAGTATATTTGCCGCGCTCCATCCATCGCCTGAGTGGCGGGTTCTGATTCAACTCACTGGCGAGCTCTGAGATCTCATTGTAGGTTGTATCCGTCTCACATAAAGGGTCCATGGCCTCCCAGGACCTGTCACTTGATCATGCTTGAGAGTTTAAAAATTCCAACCTTCACAGCGTCACTGCCAAGCCGTGACGCTTCAAGTTCCACCTAGCCACCTAGCCACATTTCTAATGTGCGCTGAGCTGCGTCCTCAGCAGCGCCACACTGATGGCAGCCCGCTTCTTTCGCCGTCCCCCCGATCCATGCTGGGTACATGGAAATTTTAATTATAAGTTACAGGATATACATGTATTTCTACACTTAGTATGTATTATGTATTGTAATATCACTCCAGCTCAACGGCGTCAGGAGGATTTTTTTAATTTACAACGGTGTATTGAAAAATACTCTGCCTAACACAGATTCATTCAATTCTAAAAATAAAATCTACACACATTATTTAGTTCAATTCACACTAGTTAATTGTGTTAAGTTCGAAACGTCTGGGATAATTAGTTATAATTTTATATTCTTTTAACAAAGCGAACATACTTTCTGCAAATGGAGCATGCTGTCATTAAGTCTAAGTAGGAAGGTGCTAACACAGAAAGCCATCCATGATGATATGGCTTACCATACGACGCCTAAGATAGAGCCGAATCTCCTAAAGTACTTATACTTTAGGAGATTCGGCTCTATCTTAGGCGTCGGTCAAGAATGAATAGCAGAATGCAAGCGTGGTAGAGAGAGTGCCAAAAGATGAACCCCACTCTGGCATGCCTTCGACGTTCACCACTGACGAAATTATTAAAAAAAGTACTTATTTAATTATGGGAGACCGCAGATTAAAAATTTGAGAGATAGCCGAGATTATAGGCGTCTTCTATGAACGAACTCAAAACATCATAGTCAACGAATTAGGTTTCCACAACATGTGTGCGAAGTGGGTTCCGCTTCTGCTTTCAGTTGAACAAAAAGGATGCGAATGACTATTCTTCAAATTTTTGGAGTTATTACAGCCGGTGCAGATAACTTTTGAATCAGTTTGATACAGTGGACGAATCATGTGTTCATTGCTGTACTCCGGAAATAAAACAACAATCAAAACAGTGAAAAAGACCTGGTTTACCAACCCCTAAAAAAGACGATTTTGTCGGCAAATAAGATAATGGCTACAGTACTCTGGGACTCGAAGGGTTGGATTATGATTAATTATCTTGAAAGGGATCAGGCTATAAACTTAGTTTACTATTGTGTCTTACTATGTTGTTTACGAGAGGAAGAAAAGCAAAAGCGTCCAGGAATCCTAAGATAGATCTGTTTCATCAATGTTCACAAGTATGTGCAATCAATGACTGCAATCCACAATTTTGGCTTTCCTGTTACCGCAACCGCCTTATTCACCTGATCTGCCGTTGGATTTCGTTCTGTTCCCTAACCTAAAAAAGCATTTGGGAGGTCAAAGATTTTCGACAAACGACGAGGTCAAAACAGCAGTAGATGCATATTTCTTCAACTGTCTAAATTCTTTAAAAGGGAGATGGCAAACTTGCATCGAACTTGATGGTGATTATGTAGAAAAATAAAAATGTAACTGATATAGTATGTGTTTATTTTCTTAGTTCGGCTGAATACTTTTCAATCCAATCTCGTGTATAATTACTTACACATTATAACATTCAGAAAGATATTCCAACCAGGACTGGGTTCAATTCCGCAAATTCTTACGTTACCCCGGTGAAGATATGTACTTCTACCGTAAAATACTCTATTATAGTGTAGTCCCGAGTCCAGACAGAAATTGACGACGCGACGAGCTTTATGTAATATATTATGATCAGTGTCCCAAAAGGATGTCAACAAATCTTTTACCGCTGATATTAATATCGTAATATATTACAAAAGTTTCTCTAGCGAGTTCCAGGAACGGTTTTTGTTGTCGAATAGTCCCTGTTATGTTGACGGATATTTGACGTTTACACAATAGATCATTATTATATTAATCCGGATTAGGTAATGCTTTTACCAATAGTGTCAGATTATATACATACATAACTTAGTTCAACTGAGTGACGAGCGAACGGACAACTCACAGCCGAAACAACCAAAGGAATGTGAAGTTTGGTACAGAGGTTCCATTCCTGCTGTAAGTGAGCACTGAGAGAGGATTTTTAGAAATTCTACCCTTAAGTGGGTGGAATGGAGGGGTGATTTTAGTAATGTGGAGCTTTAGCATGTCACGTAGCTGAGACCGCGGGGCACTCTTTACAATTGGCCTATAGATCACTATAATTCGGTTTGAGAGTTACCTGAAAATCATATTATAAATTAGGAATCACTGCATACCTGTACACGCGAGTGCAGTTGGTGGCTGTGTACGTAAGTAACGGACATAATCCAAGTGACGACTTAGGGCTCTTCAAGAAATGAGTTTATCTATCTCTAAAAGAGCTTACTTATCTCTATAAGGGCTTAATTATTTCTAAAAGAGCTTATGTATGTCTAAAAGGCCGGCAACGCACCTGCGAGTCCTCTGCTGTAGCGGATCTAAATGTGCGTTGGTGATCACTCACTTACTAGTTACTCTTACGCTATAAAATGTGCGTTGGTGCTCACTCACTTACTGGTTACTCTTACGCTATAAAATGTGCGTTGGTGATCACTCACTTACTAGTTACTCTTACGCTATAAAAAAAGAAAGGAAAGTAGTTGAACTCCATGGACGCGATGTGACGACGTGGCGGAGTTGATAATCAGACTAGTAATAGTGGGGACACTTGGATTATAACATATGAAGATACAGCAAATTTAAAGGGAAAAAATAATATTATTTAATAGAGTCTATACTAGCTAAAAGTTTACAATAAAAACGTAATAGAAAGAATAAAAACCCGACAGTTAACTGAAAAGAAAAGAACAGAATCTACATTCAGGCCCCATTATTTATCAAGAAGTTTCTTGTGTTTTTAAATGTGTTCCGACTGTAGAAGCCTTGTTTATTAATTTCAGTTAACAGTCGGGATTCATTTCTTGAGATTAATTGTTTCATTTCATATATTTTACTTTCTGATAAATTAAAACTACAGGTTAAATCCATATCTGGAATCGTCAACAAAACCTCTACAGTTTGATACCCAACTTAACGTGTTAGGTAAGAAACACAAATTGAACTACTTCTCGAAGGTTCTTTTATTTTTTAAGGCACCTCTTGGCACCCTTGATAACCCGTTTATAAGCCCTTTAGGCTGTAGAGAGGCGAATATATATATATATACAAACATTGTGCCTCCCGATTTGCGTGACATTGTAATGAACATGGCCGCGAAGTCATAGAGGGTTCAGCTAGATATAGCGACCGATATATCAACATCTCTTGATCGGCTAGAGTGGATAGATGATGTATTAATTTACTTACACAAGTTGGGACGAGCGCATAGCATGCCTAACATGATTCCAACTTCCGCGGATGAAGTTAGGTTTGCAGAAGCCAGAGGCAACTCTTAGCATAATATATGATGTTGAGAGATAGGATTTGGAATTCGTTAGCACCGATTAGTGAGCAGTGAGTTATTCTTAGGGTGGCGGTTATAGAACTTGAATCTTGCATTTCGTATAGATAAGAGAAGGTGTATAATTGCTGTAATATAATTGCTGTAATATAATTGCTGTAATATAATGTCTGAGGTTTCACTGTACTTTATGGATGCTGGATCACTGTACTTAATGTATTACAAGCGTTGGTAGGCATGTAGTGCGATGCTGCATAGGAGGAGGTAGTGCCATGCAAAGTGCATGACACTACACCCCCCTATGCAGCGGAAATGGGCCGAAATTTGTATCACGTTTTGAAATAATGTTCTTCAAACAATTCACATTTTGTTTTTCAATCCAACTTATAATTAATAATTAATTACTGAACGCGTGTTTCCCAGAAATTATTTCTTATTGGAGACACTTTTCAAAAGAAATCTATACACATATATTTCAATTAAATTTGGACGACTTCCTGGCGCAGTGTTATATTGTGAGTTATCCAGTGCCTGTAACACAAGTTCTAAAGGTACTTAGCACCGGGCCAGGCTAGCGTCTGTAATACGAATGGGGGTACGAAAGAGGCGCTATCTGCAGCGCCTTCAGTAATGCCCCTGTGTTCCGTGTCGGGCCCGGATGGGAACCCGGTCCATTTCCAAGACACGGCGTCGTGGGGACTGTCATAGCGTAGCCGGACAGTCCCCGAGGAGGTGAAGTCTGGCCTTTTCGCCGAGGCCAGCCTGTCACTGGAGGGGTCCTGTTGCCTGCAGATCCGGGACCCTCCGCTAATAGCAGTTGAAGACTCCCGTAGGAGCTTAGTTGGTATTGCTACCCAATGGCCGAGTCCAACATATGGTATCATGCGTACATATATGCGTAAATGCATTCCCTTCGTCACCAACAAAAAAAAGGCTGGCATGTGTGATGATAAGTCCACAGATATTGTAGAAAATAACCATATTTTTTGTACCCTTTGTTGTTTTTCATTATTCTCTATCGTCTGGTATTACAATAAATCCGTGAGATATGGTTCACGCAAAGGATAAGCTCGCTGAAGTGGCAATGGGCTGGTCGCACACTCAGAAGTACAGACTGCAGATGGGCCAGTAAGGTGCTAGATTGGAGGCCGCGCTTAGGAAAACGAAGTGTTGGTCGACCGATCGCCAGGTTGGGAGGGATGGATTGGCGTACATTGGAAGAGGCGTATGTCCAGCATTAGACCGATAAGGGCTGATAATGATGATGTTGATGATGGAGATTCGATTACCGATACCTATAAAGAACCGCATATACGAGCTGTACTACTTCCGCTATGCCTTCAATGGGCCAAGTAAAGGTAAAATAAGACGAAGAAAGGCCATACTGTATTGCAGTGGAATTCGTGTGTATGGAAGACAACGCATACGCATTACTATTAAAGGGGGCGTCCGACAGCTCATTTGCCCCCCTCATTATCATCATCATTATCAGTTAATCGTTCCATTGCTGGACATAGGCCTCATTCAATGAACGTTATTACGGCCGATCTCCGGGTATTCGCATCCATCCCGGGCCGGCTCCTATATGGAGATCGTCTTCCCACCTGGTGAACGGTCTATCAATACTTCGTTTTCCTTAACGCTTTATATAAAAAAATCTGATGTATAAACCTGGTCACCGGTTCGCGAGATGTGCAGCATTACGACTGACGAAGATCCATGAGCCACTGCCTCGGGCATGTTGAAGCACACCACGAGGTCTCGAGTTTGACCAGTTACTATAGAGACCTTGAAAGGTTTTATGTAGGTAGCGGTAGTTTTAGGTAGATAGCGCCATGGACAATACATGGCACCACGTCCTCCTATGTAGCATGGCACTGCCTCTTCCTAAACATGACTTATACATATGAAATGAATTGAAACCCAAGATCATACACCGGTATACGGTGTACACACACTCTCCACTGGCCAGCGTAGCTCATGCGTAATTCACGTCGGAATAATTATGTTTTTCTCCATACCATTGATTCCAAACGCTACACTATGCAACACGGCACGACAGGGGAGATACTTCTCGCTCCCATAATACCGCCGTAAAATGGCACATCTTCGGTATTGCGTTTCGTGTGGTTTGTCAGTAGCCGTTAGCCTATTGGGGGAAGGAGGGCAACGCGTCGGTAGTCGTGAAAAGGCTTCTATTTTGCGTCTGCCCCCCTATTCTAAAAAAAAAAAGCTTGACTATCAGTAGTTTAATTTGCATTGAGCCAACGGTTCAGCACCAAATTTTTTTATGTTCGGGTGGGACTCTCGTCCCATCGGAATAGAGGAATGAGGGTGTAGAGAGTACACTCTACTCTACTGTGACCTCCACAGCTGACCTGTCTCTAGTCTAGTTGGGGATGAGAGTGTAGAGAGTACACTCTACCCTACTGTGACCTCCACAGCTGACCTGTATCTAGCCTAGTTGGGAACGCCTTTGCCAACATTGGGCTTGGAGATCATTTTTATTTCTTAAGGAATAGGGTTAATGTGGGACGATACTACACAAAGCGGAAGATCCATTTTACAATCCGGAGATTCCATTTATAGATTACGAGAGGTCGGCCGTAGCTCCCGTCGCAGGAGCGCAGAGCTTTTACATCGAGATTTAGTGGGGATTCATGTCCTTTCGTTATAACAACGGCCGAAGCATTCATTAACAAGTGATTTTGTTTGATAAAGATTTTTTACGGGATTTTATTTAACTTCACTTGTGAATTGCGGCATAACCCGCGTAACTCTCATGCCCATAGAAATCCGCATTAGTGTCATGCAGATGCGTTGCACTCCTTTTCAATGGGCCACCGGATACTCATAAAAAGCACGAAACGCATAGCTGTATTCAGATTTATTTATAAATATTTTAGGAAGTAGTAGTACCATGCTGCATAGGAGTAAGTAGTGCCATACATGGTGCATGACACTGCATCCTCCTATGCAACGGAATTGAGCCAGCACGACCGGGGAGGTACCTCTCGCTCGCTAGAAGGTAGTTCATACCTTCTTACAAAAATAATATTAACTTCTTATAAAAATTGATGACGATAAGTCGAAACCGGTCGTAAATGTAAATGGAAAAATAAATCATTATGGAAGAAGTATATAAAGTTTCGTTATTTATTCAAGTGTTATATTCGACTAAGTAAGTTACTTGTAATTTCTCGCCTATCATGTTAAAACTGATATTCGGCGTCAGCAAATTCGAAGTAATGTTATCGTAAAGTAAATCGGGGAACAGATGGCTTCGATATATGAATCAACCAGCACGCGCTGATACCCTTTGCCTTTTGTTCACTACTATTTTACTGAGCACACGATTAATGTAGTTAAATATGAGGGGTCTGCATCACCTGGTTACGTTAATTTACCCTCAGGCGCCGAATTGTTGAGCCTTGTGGAGTAAAGCTTACGGGCTTATTGGAACCAACCTCGCGAAAATTGTAACGCTAGATATTCCAACTTCGAGTACAAATTAGATTGGGAATATTTTATTATGTTCTTGTTCTCCAATATCTTATTTGAAATTTTAAAAATATTCAAGGAATATAAAAGGAAAGAGGTTTCAGGAAAGAGGTTTATATGATATACTTTTTTTAATAGAATGCCTTAGTGACAGTCTTTTTTGCTTTCATAGCTGATAAATGCGATAAAAAACTGAGTTCTCACTTGTCCTAAACACCCTTAAGTAATGAAAGTTTATAAGTTTCCGTGTAGCATACACCTATTAGTGTTCAGTACTGATGACCGGCTGTACCTGTTAGTAACGAGGCGTTTAATCCGTGCATTACGCCATAGGCTGGAGGCTTGAATCCAGCCTAGGTAATGTATATTTATATGTACATCTATTTCTATATTAAGACTTAGATTTATAAAAGTATTGAATAT
>JAFELO010001782.1:7305-30642 GCA_017140195.1 Eumaeus atala
CTGCTTATACATATTTCTCCGTCTACATATCATGTCATGCTTGTAGACCATATTGCTGTATTTTACAAGCTGTTAGTGCTAATAAAGGATACGTACCACAGTGCTTGCTTGAACTTAATAATCATTCACCCCGCATTGTATACATATATCAGCAGCTATTTCCGCATCCATATTTAACATCGAAACGTAACATACACATCAGCAACCAAACCCACGAGTATAAGGGAGCAAACAAGGAAGTGGAGCCTTAGGCGACTACCAAAGCCCATAGGCGTCTGCGTAATTGTATTCAGTGAACCCTTTCCCCTTAATTCTCGAAGGGGTAACTAGAAACTCACCATTCAGTACGACAGTCCACTTTTGCGGCGTCATATACATAGCGAGAGGTACTTTTACCACTTCGTCTGTGCCGGTCCAATTTGGCTACGGAGCATATCTTACAACAACTTTTAGATACCGTGCATTTTTTCCACCAATGTAAAATTTATTTTTTTATATTATAAGGGGACAAACGAGCGTTTGGAGCCTTTTGTCAACAACCGACGACCATAAGCTGCCGCTACTGACAATTATTGTGCCGTTGGGTTGCCCTTCTTTCTTCCTTCAGTTTAGTGGGTCATGCCCTGGTTCACTATTTATACAATTTAACTAATTGTTCGATTAATTTTGTTAATTAAATGATATGATAGTGAAATGAATTATCCCTTAACTATCTATGCCCAGCTGTAAACCGTGCCTACGCTGTGTATCTCAAGTACACCAATTATTTTTGGTGATGAAATAAAACTTTTATCCCGAATGTAATTTTTGTAATATTTTTAAAATAAAGTGCCACAAGGCTATCATTATATCCGTTAATTTCACAGAAATTCTTTAAAAAAAAACAACGCAATTTTAAAACTATTAGACCTAGAGCAGTAAAGTTTAATGTAAACTTATGTATACTAAACATACAAGATCTTGGCGGGATTACAATTTCACACATCGACGTTTAAATCTCAATAGGACACAATTCGTCGACAATAAAAAAAATCCCTCCTCCCCGGCCGTCCGCAATGCAGCATAATACTACCTCTTCACACCACGTTTTCCTCAAATGCATTCATTAACCATTGGTAAAAGCGCAAATATACCAACCAGATTAAAATGTGTAATCTCGGGCGCCAAGAATGTGGGGTGAGCGGCGTACGTGAGGTAGCAGGTGTGCAGCAGTTCCTCTGCCATAGTCATGTGCCAGTCCGGCAGGCCGTTGGCATGGCCCAGTGCCAGGGTCCCCGGTAGGAAACACGTCAGATGGTCCATTTTAGGATTGTATATCTGTAAGAGGAACATATCACAGGTTTAGTATACTAACCACGGTGGCCGTAAAAATCATGCGGAGTGAGGCCTTTGATGACTATGATGTTGCTCGTTTGCCCCCTTATGCTATAAAAAATGCGACATTATCTATCAGCTATTGCCGGTCAGCTGGATACTGTCCCTATATTTAGGGACTTTCACCTACAATGGCATGACCCATTTGTCTATATTAATTCCCTACCACTCCCATATAACCTTCGCCGGCTACTGCATGGGCTGGCCGGCTACTGCATGGGCTGGCCGGCTACTGCATGGGCTGGCCGGCTACTGCATGGGCTGGCCGGCTACTGCATGTACCCTTTGTACAATACAGTCAACAAGTTCGCACCAATCGGCCTACATATCTCCAGTTGAATAGAATAGAAGTACTTTATTGAGTATATTAAAATTACATACACAGTTACTAACCAACAGTACAGCATTATACTTCAGCAGCTACTTAATTAATTAAGAATTATACATAAGATATAAGGCACATCATTTAGAACATTGAATGCCTATAAAACTTCATTACATTATTAAAAATAACTTGTAGGTAATTCGTCTCAAAAGGTGACCACTCAGTCAATGATTATGATATCCGGAGATATCATAATACTGATTTTATGTGTTCTCTCGATAAAAGAAAAATAAAAAAGGAAAGAAATAAAACTAAAACGTCACTGGGACAGTTGCACAAATACATTTATAAATACTTGTAATACAATAATGTGTCTGAATGGATAATTTATAAATGATTATGAAGCATACCTACCGCAGTTAAAATTTTAAATATAAGAAAGTATAATTTTAGATATGAATAAATAATTACGAGGGAGGATTGAAAAGTACTCGATCTAACACAGATTCTTGCAATTTTAAAAATCAAATTTACCCACATTATTTATTTCAGTTCAGATTAGTTAATTCTGTGAAGTTCAAAACGTGTGTGATAATTAGCTGTGATTTTACATTTTTTTAACAAAGCAATCGAACATAGTTCCTGCAAATGGAGCAAATCGAGTAGCGTGCCGTCATTCTTATGGAGGCATCCATAAGAGAGCGCTATCAGGGAACACATCATGGATGATGATGACGATATGGCCAGTACTTTAGGAGATTCTGCTCTGTCTTATTCATCCGTCAAAAAATTGACAGCAGAATTCAAGCGCGGTAGAGAGTGTGAAAGATGAACCCCGCTCTGCAAGACCTTCGACGTCCACTACTGACGAAAATATTAAAAAGTACTTGATCTAATTATGGGAGACCGTAGATTAAAAATTAGAGAAATTTCCCAGATTATAGGAATATCTCTTACGAACAAACTCAAAACATCATAGTCAACGAATTGGGAATTCCACAAGGTGTCTACGAGGTGGGTTCCGCGACTGCTTTCAGTTGAACAAAAAAGGACGCGATTGACTATTTCACGTGACTGTTTGGAGTTATTTGTAGCCTATGCAGATTTTAAATCGGGTTGCTACATTGAATGAAACATGGGTTCATACGCCAGAAATAAAACAACAATCGAAACAGTGGAGAAGACCTGGTTCACCACCCCCTAAAAAGGCTTTAAAGGCGATATTGTCAGCAAATGTGGCAATGCCGTCAGTATTCTGAGACTCCAAGGGTGTGATTATTATTGATTATTTTGAAAGGGGTCAGACTATAAACTCTGATTACTACTGTGACTTACTACGTCGTTTACGTCTAAGGAACAATCATTTTTTAAACGGTCTAAGCTTTAAATGGGAGATAGCAAAAGTGTATCGAACTTGATGGTGACTATGTAGAAAAATAAAAATATAACAGATTTAGTATTTATTTATTTTATTGGTTAGGCCGAATACTTTTCAATCCACTCTCGTGTGTTATGGAGACCCACGACGTTCGCTAAAGCATTGTAAAAATAAAGTTATCACCACTCATTTACTTAGCCAGCGGTAGCACAGAATATTTGATATAAAATTCACCTTCTGGAAGGAACATGAATACTACCCACGTAGTATTCATGTTCCTACCAACGATGTTACTACAATAAGTTAGAAATATGTGTGATGATTAAACAGAGCCTAAAAGTACATGTGAGTATGGGTATTAATAATATTAATGAGATTTTACTATAACTATTAACGTTTTCTATTTTTGAAACCAGACTATACAACATGATATTAGGTCATTACATATGAAATTGACGTTTTTCTTACTGGCCACTTTAATCACAAATTTCTCCTCTTTAGTAAGTAATTCCAAAATCAAGCTTGTACAGCCAGCCAAATCCTGCCCCAAGCGAAAATTAACCCTAATAAAGTTATTTGTAAGTGGCGGTGGACTAGTGCCGGTAGTGTTCATTGTTTTCTCAAATCTGGCCAGAATATTTACGGCTGATGTCTACTGTCAGCAATTGCAAACCAAGATGGAAAAGCTAGCGGCTAAACAAGCTAGGCTGGCTAGGCCCTCGACTCCACTGCTACTCCACGACAACGCTACACCACACAGTGCGCAACAGACGGCTACTAAATTAGAAGAGCTTCAATTGGAAAGTCTAAGACATCCTCCGTACTCCCCGGACCTTGCTCGGCTCCACCATTTTTTTCGAAATTTGGATAACTTCTTGCAAGGGAAAAAATTCAACTCCGATGGGGCAGTCCAAATCGCCTTCAAAGATTATATCAATTCCCGTCCGACTGGTGTTTTTAATATAGGGATCAATGAACTACCTATGAGAATGCAAAAGTGTATAGAAAAAAAAGGTCCTAACTTTGATTAGTTAAATATATTATATTGAAAAATATTCTACTTTTTGTTCCTCCCATACAAAACGCCATATGTAAAGACCTAATATTAAGTCCGCGAGTATTGACAAATTATGGGAGACGAAAAACTCGGCAAAAATAGTATCTGCGCGTCATGATTTACCGCGTACGACAGATCAGGTCCTGTCATTTATTTATCAATGTTGATGTCCATAAATTGTGGTTAAATTTCATTATTACGTAAGTGACTACAATAAAATTGTGATTTCACATAATATACTATAGGTACTTTTATAGATTATTCCATGCATTCCATTATGCAAAGATATAATACACATTTTTCCACTTAACTATTTAGTTGCTGCTCAGGCAAGTAACGTTTATATTTTAATTTAAAGTCAGTAATCGATTTCAGAGTACGCAAAGAGCGGCGGCAGGTCATTCCAGCATTTGGAGACGGCATGTTTGAAACTACCCCGGAAAACTACTGTATGATGTAATTGCATAAGGAGTAGGTACGAGGGTCCTCCGGCAATGGGACAGCGATAAACAGTCGAGTCTTACACTCGACTGTTTATCGCTGGCCCATTGCCCATTACTAAGAAGGTACGGTGATGATTCACATTTAACTATATCAAATAAAAGACTAGCGAGGTGGAGACTTCTACTCTCCATCTTGAGCAGCCGCGAGTTGTCCAGGTAGGGCGTAACGTGTGTGCGGTGCTGAATGTCAAAACAGTAACGAGCGCACACATTTTATACTCGCTGTGTAAGATTCTCCGGTAGAGATAGTAAGGCCCTAATAGGGCCCCAATTACTACATCCGCGTAAAGTAAATTAGTTTAGAGAAGGTGAGTGATCCACGTAAAGTAATACAAAGGTTGGGGCTTTACTATTTCTTACATTATTTTTAATCGATAAAAGCAGTTCCTAACAATTTCTGTTACGTGGTTCTCAAATTATAACTCTTCATCCATTACCAGTCCCAAATTGCGTGCCTCCTTGATTCGCTCCACAATGTCATCTTTAATATGTATAGTGGACATATTTTGTATCGTTCTGCCGAATGCAGGTATTTTCTTTTAGCGGGGTTCAGTAATAAGGCACTAGCTTCTGACCACTCAAACAAGCGTGCCAAGTCCACACTAAGTATATAACTACACTATGTATATAGAACTAAAATAGACGTATATATGCATGCCATCGGCGTAAATTTGAAAACCGCAGTGATGTATCTGATGAATTACATCAGGTGTACACAGTGCGTACATTAACGGCCCTAACACAGAACCCTCAGGGACCAGACCCCTCTGCGTACATAGCAGGCATTAGAACAAGTGAGGATACCATCTTCATCTATTAACTCTACAATCTGAAATCGTTTGTTTAAGCAACTCTCAAACTAAGATAATGAACTGTCACTAAATCTACATTACTTCATTTTAGAAAGTAATAAGAGGATATTTAGAGTATCAAAAGCGTGTGAATGATGACGCAAATCAAGTGCAGTCACCTCAGCCCGGTCATGAGCACAGAGAATGTTGCTCGCAGACCACCTTTTCCAGTATTTTTGATATACACGGCTATATAGTTATAGGCCTCAATTATTTCAATTCTGTAAATTGCCTTTTTTTGGTATGTTTATTATAATTGCCGTGCGTCAATACAAGGGGAATATACCACTAGCAACCGATTTACTGACGATATCCGTGATCGCACCAAGACAAGCAGGAAACTGGGAGACCAAAAGCTACATATCTAGGCTGATACCGTCAGTGCCTATTACGTTTGACCGTAGTGGTCTAAGGACTTTCAACACATCCATCTTACTTAAGAAGCTCAGACTTAAAGTGTGCGAACCAAAGCACTGGGTTTCAGAATGATTAATAGTTGTAGACGGGACAAGGTTGCTCCCCGGCACGTCCATAAAGTGCTTATTAATTTTATTAACGTCTTGTAGATGCTGCGGCAGTTTCAAGGTTATTTCACTATTCATACTCAAGTTGCCTTTTAATTGCTTCTACAACAATCGAGGTTTACCAATATCATAAGTGGCATACCTGTGTATTAAAATAGGCTAACTTTTCCCTGGTGATTGCCTTTGACACCTCTCGTTTGAGCTCCTTATAGAACGTGACTTGTGTATCGTTATTTGACCTACACGCCCTCCTATGTGCTGCATCACATCACGGTATGTTATGTGTAGTGGTACTCCGGTTATGATAAAGTCATAAAACTACAACGAGGACCTGAAGACAAAAAAGTCTTCGTAATCAGTCGAACTGTTGAGGCCGGACTAGCGCCGCCAACCAATATTAGGTCCCTCCGAAAAAAAAAAACTACAACGAGCCTATGTTTCCGTAAGTGCGTCAGTAAATATCCGTTCTGGCAACCAGGGAGGCCGATAGGCGGTACCGATATAATTAACTTTACCGATTCTTTTGTATGACAGCCACATTTGTTCTACACTAGGTGCTATAGGATGTTCATGTGTTCGTGTGCAACTGTCCCTTCTTGTATAGACGTCTAAAACCCCCCTCCCACACGTATATTCTCTCAGGTCTCGGTTATGTACTGCAGGCGATCAACACGCGGTGCTCAGTCCTATTCCACCTGCCTGAGCCACGTCCCATTCAGGGCCATTATATAGCATTTATAATAGTTGCAGTACATTACTAATGAAAAGGTTTAAATATTTAAAAGTCCCGTGGCCGACTTCACAAGGTTATTCTCAAAGTGTCCAGTAGATATTCGGCACCCAAAACCCCATATTACCTACCACATACATACTTGTTAATTAATTACTTCTAACTAAAATCCATGAAATTGAAGTTTGCAGTTTATCTGTTGGTTAAGCGCCAAATAGGATAACGAGGACTTCAGTACGAAACTTTGAAACTGGTCCTAAGTATCGGGTAATAAAAAGGTCGATCTCAGTTTGTGCTTGTTTTCATTTTATGATTCATTCAGGACAAGGACGTTGACATGTGAAAACCCATTTCTCGATCACGTCATGATTTATTCGTCAAATCTGTAGCCTAATTTTTTTATGTACTTCACTACCAAAGGTGTTGATGTATTTGGACTAATTGCCAGGGTGACATTTTATTTTGCTTAAATGTGCCATTACAGGTCGCGTGTATCTCGAAGCAAAAAGAATTGTCCGCGGACTGAACGTTGCTATGGTTACACGCTGCCTTTTGCGTCACGCATCACACCGCAGTTCGGCTGAGACGCAAACGATGATTGTGAACAATTTTAGGTGGTGTATCTCATTAAATGGATGTCTGATTGCAGCGGCTACGACATTTTTGGTGTTTACTCCTTAATAAATGATAGTAAAATAGAGTGTCACACCAACTTAAGCCGCGCTTGAAACGCTTACGTCTCTTGCGGTCCCACTTCATAATCATGTTCGTTTGCGTAACTCCAGTCGCATGTTCCGATACGCTGACACTCAGGTTTTTATTACAGAATACTCAAATATGCTGGTTGGTGGCCCTGAAATTATCATGGTATGTTGCGTGACTGGTCGATTCCGTATTATTTATCAGAATTTCGGTGTCAATAAGAGCTAGTAGTAGTAGTTCTTCGTTACCAGTACAGGTTATATTGGTAACGAAGAAAAGAATGGCAACGAAGAAAAATCCGAGGAGAGGTAGGTGTCGCTTAAGTGATGCTGCCGCTAACCTGTCACGTTTCGTGCGGTATAAGTGTCCGGTGGGCTATCTGAGATGTTTAAGGGCGTCGGTTTAGTCATTAGCAGGCTACGAATTGTCATTTGCCTACCTCGATAAAAGAAAGTTATGCCTGCTGCTTTTACACCAAAAACTACCAACCTCAGATCCCGCGGTCAGCTCCCCTATGAAAAGCCTCTTGTTGGGTGAGGATCGTTTCGCTAGAAACTCTCGCACGCCTTCTATACCCGACATGTAATCGTCCAATAAGCTGAAACAAAAATAAACATATGTTATACACCAATTATACCCTTAAAACAAAGACCTAGAATGTGTTGCCGGCGGCACGAAAGCAATAGGCACCAGAACCAGAAAACTGGCTTCAGCTCATGAGCCCATGAGCGACGCATTAGCGCTCACCCGACTGCGTCAGGAGGGTAAAACTTTTCGAGCGTATGCATGTGTGTATGTAGAATTCTATGTCCTTTGCAACAGAAAGGCTCGACGGACGGATATGCGTAACATATATACACAGACGAATTAACGTATACAAATGATAAATAAAAATATGTTAATTTTATTGTATGTTAATTATTACCAACAATAGTTACTAAACAAACTTCCACAAATAACTGTATATTATTTGGAAAATAAAGATATTTTGTTTCATTCAGATGAAACGACAACGTTATGTGTAACAAAATATGGGCATTGGTCGCGGCATGAGTTGAACCTTTAACTATGAATGCGCAGTAACACATTTACGGTCTCAGTCGAGGTGTGGCATGAGGAGGGACGCCAAAAGCGGCCCGTAACTATAGCAACCCATAGCGCGCGCCATCTGACTGGCATTAATGTGGCAGAAACCCATTGGTAATTTTGTCGCTCCAAGATGATTCTTGGACAGTGCACATTAAATGTCTGCTAGTTCGCGTGGGTGGTCACAGACGCATACAGAGAAGTGACATGGACACCGGCGTGGCGAACTAATATTTTGAAGGCTTTTAGTTAATTTCTTGTTTCTCCAAACGTAGGTAGGAAGTTTTCCAAATGCGGTAAATCAGCCTATACGAGAATGTAGCACTTGGAGTAAGATAGCGCAGTAGAAGCGATATAGCCACGATAACAAAATCCTGCGATTTAAAGAGCGAAAAATTCAGAATTATGTTAATCTGCTCAGACACACGTGGAAGATACGGGACACTCCATCGCGGCTGAAGGCATTGGCTTTTGGTCGATAGTGGTACACCATGTCCTTAGTCCAATATCCATCCGGCTCATCTAGGCCCGGTTTAATGATGCGTAAAAGCATTTTAACTGCGACATAAAATTTGTACTCGTGAAAAGAAATTACAGCCTCATATGATCAAATCTCATAATAAGTTCCACATTTCTCTTGCTTACTTTAACTCTTTTAAATTGAGCCTTTAATTATATTAAATTATTTGCTCCTAAAAGTGAGACAGTGAAAAATTGCGGAATATGATCGTTTAAATATTCGAATATTTTAATATTCAACACGGAAATTTATTGGGATAGTCGATGACTACCAATTGAATATCTTTCCGAATAATTGCTGAGCTGCTACGTCGCTGAGTTCTTTTTGCAGTTGAGGTTTATTTTGCACTACAAGGTTCATTTAAAACATCCTGACGATTGTCAAGAAACTATATCAACATTTTTACAAACATTTTTCATTTAACTGACGTCTGCGGCTTTTTTACAATCATCACGGTACTTAGTTTTAGCAGCAATTAAATCTCATTCCAGCCCAATGCAGGAACAACAGTTTTTTCGACGCCATCAGAACGGACCAAAGCGATTTTCAACAACACACGCTTATATATCTTCACGCCAATTATCCAATGGGGTAAGCAGAGAGACGAGGCCAACGAGAAATCGGAGTCTTTTGATGACTACCGACGCACATGGACATTCGCATGGTTTTTACGAAGATGCGTTGCCCTCCTATCACATACTCAGCTTTTACTTCATCATCCCATCATACGGATGGTTGGAGATCCATTCATAGGCTTGCATAGCTTTGCACTTCCACATACCTCTTTTTCTACATCCACTACAATTTCTTTCAAAACTTGCCAACGTTCATCATTGCCATCCAGGAGTAGGCTACTTAACATCAGAGATTATAACTGATAGATGCATGACATATTTCAAGCCGAGATTCATTGCTCGTATCATACATATTGTAAATTTTTCGTATTTTTCGGCGCAACGTGAGAATTACATTCATTTACAGGTGTTAAATAAAATTAATGGTTGAATGTAAGAAAAATTAGATTTACCTACTGGTAAATGCACTATATGGTCCCGTTTTATGTTACCCTTTTACTACTGCTATTGTACGTCAATACTCCCCCGCCCTTGAATACTTTCCTTTTTATACCACGATCTATGTACAGATACTTATATACTAGTTTTACCGGTACCTTATACCTCTGTGTAGATGTACACATTTACTTCAAGATCATGTTAAAATAAAATACACACACACACACACACACATACACACACACATCACAGTTTCCTAATGAGCTACCTCATAGCAGAGACTAAAAAACAGAATAAGATCAGATGGACGGATACGGACAATTCAATAACAGGCAGATGTTGCTCAAGGTCACATGGTAGCATAAAATTATGGGGTTGCTTCTTTGCAGATCGCCCTTGGTTAGATTATAGTTCGGTATAAATTTATCTGCAACGCAGACTAAAACATAAAATAAATTATAAGTCCGATCATGTACGTCATTCTGGTCTTGATTAATATGGATGACAAAACTAAAGTAATTCCTTTTAGTTACCTCTTTTCCACAAATTATAGAATAATAATTTATCAAAATAACTTTCACAATCCCGTTACCGTGGAGTAAATTTTCTGCCGTCCTTCCAATTTTTTTTATTGATTGGATAATCTAGTCATTGTTAGCTCAGAATAAAATTATATTATCACTCACTAGTTAATAGTCTTGCCGGTCTGTAGCCATTGCTTCAGTAGATACTCATAGTAGCTGTCCCCCCTCGCCCCCAGCGTGATGGTGGCGTGGGGCAGGAAATGTCCGGTGTTGGGGTTGATGAATATCGGCACCAGTCCATGTTTCTTTGGCAGCTGGTGTATTTTCTCCGACACAGCTGCCGCGGCATCCTGTAATGTTTATAGTGTAAGTGAAGTTATCATTGGGAATCGGTACGACATCGATTTTTGAAATGAAAACTACAGGCACGTTGGACATATCTAGAGGCGACCTTGTTGTGACGTCCGTACCGACACGTCCATAGGTACATAAGTACTAAGTGTGAATATACACATGCGAGCATCGTTTGCTATTTTATGCATAGTTCCTCTTCTCTACGTAATTCAAAATTATTACGATATAAAATGAAAGAGAGTTTCACTATATTTACGTTGTATCAATAGCCATTTACAGTTTAACCCTTAAATGCAAACTTCTCCGTAATTAATAAGAGTGCAACTTGGTTAGACGACATGGCAAACCGGTATTGCAACGGACAGGAGTTGTAATTATTGCGCCAGCCAGGATTTGTACTTCATAAGTTGTGCAAGATTCGCTTCAAGTTTTATTTTAAAAAAATCATTGCCACACCGTGACGCTCAGCTGCTCGGCCATTTCATGCAACTTGTCTTTATATATATCATAGATACTAAACACTATATCTATACAACATTAAAGAACAGAATTCAACATTGAAACTCTATAGTAGATCAATCTGCTCAGCATCACAATTAACGGCAAAAGGAATGCCCATCAAACTTATCGTTTGATATAAGAATATAAATAGTTCAGCATAAAAATGTCATAAACGACATTCAAAATTATTTTTTAAAGTGTAACATTTTTGAGGAAAAAGATATAATTTTAAACATAAAAGATAATACAAGGTCAGATAAAGGGTCAAATATATTCCACAAGATAAATAAATCGCACGCTACATGAGATAAGATAAAAATCGACGTAATTACTGACTCCGTGTAGATAATAGGAAATAAACTTAATTTCACATCATCATCATCAATTACTTAGACGGTAACAATAAAAACATATAAAGTATCCATTTGATGTACATTCGATATGTGATAGCATTCATTTTGTCAAAATAAAATAAGTTTTACATTTATTATACATATTTTAAATGATTCGATCAAGAGTCACACACAGAGAATGTTTCTTTGTTACTCAATGAATTGATGGCTCTTGATTGAATGATTTGTTTCTTTGTTTTGCTTTTTGGACTCTAAAATGGTAGGATATAGAATACAGCCTGTAGCAACGTTTTTCATATAAGGATAATCCTTATATGAAAAACTTTGCTATGTGTTAATTATAAAAAATATAGCAACGAGCGTCCGGAACTAAGGTAGTCACATAAAAATGATATACACCATTTCTCTATGCCATGGACTCCAAAACTACTAAATCGATTTGCATGAAAATTCGCACACTTGTTTAGGTCTAATTTAATTAAGAATAACTAGTTTAATTTATGACCAATTAAAACTCTTTATCATTAATAATTAATTGGGTTATTTTTACGTCGCTAGCGTTTTACAAATACACATAAATATTTACCAAATGGCCCATTCGGGAAAGGAGGGCTAAGCATCGGCAGAGTAATTGTGTGGATGTTCATGGGCGTTGGTAATCTTAAAAAGTATTCCGATTGCTCGTTTCCCCTCCCCCTATTCTATAAAAAAAACTTCGTAGAAAATTGGATATTTTGGCTAAAAACAAATTTTACTAAAATATTTTCTTTTAAACGTACATAAAAATACATGTTAAATCCGCATTTAACGTGCAAGACAACAGCAATACATGTGTTGCATGTAAATGTGTAGATCATATCAATGATAGGGACAAAATTGGACATAATTTAACATTTTTTGATCGGCAGATGTCTTCGCGTGTGCATTCGGCAATCCATTATATACAAGGGCATTGGCAAATTAATTGCATAGACATTAGCAGATGTGTGCATTGCCATTAAGTACTAGCAATTTGGCAAATTAATTGGATAAAAAATCGCAGATGTATTCGCGTTTGCATTGCGATTAAGATCTTTGTATACAAATATATTAGTCACACATTTTAAAATCACGTAAACTCCATATAATAAATAAAAATATATAATCGCAATCTGCTTACACTACTTTAGGATTAGGGACACAAAGGCTGTTGTGAATATGAAATCAGCCTGCAGCTGTCCACTGTTGAACATAGGCCTCCCCATAGAGCCCCATGGAGATCCCACTCCCGGGCAGGTCGCATCAACAAATACTATTAGTATAACTAATATTACCTAGAGCGCTATTGAGTTAATGACAAAGACCCTTAAATGTACCTTTTGCATAATTTAATAAACTGACATCAAATTAAAATGCTTAAGATTAAGTTACGAGGTAATGATAAGAATGTCACTTTTCGCTAGCTCTGCATCTCACTCAGCGTTAACGGTCCACTGCAGAAGAAAAACATTCAATAAACGCGAAGGCCACATGATACCGCCGTACAGCGACAACTTCGGCGTAATGTTTCGTGCGGTTTACGAGTAGCCGGTAGCTCTTTGGGGGAGGAGGAAAGGAGAGCAACGCATCGTCATTGTAATTAAGAAAATGTTTCTTAGCGTCTGTAATCATCATAGCTCCGACTGTTCGCTTGTCCACATGCGATAGCAAGTTTAAACTCACCTCAAACATAGGATTGCTGGTAGCTCTAGAAAGTTCTCTAAACTCTAACTGGACCGTGGTGACCTCCGCTGTGGTGCTGTAGTGCGACCACTCGGGCGCATGGGCGGTGCGACTGCCGAGATTCACGTCCGAGTACGGTATACCCGAGGGCGAAGAGAACGCCGCCATTAGGCGCTCGCCGAGATCTTTCTGGAAATATTTTACTAATCATTTTAAAAAATATTCATGATTACGATTCCCTAATAGACAAGAACTGAAAGAGACGTCTTGCTCTGCTCTCTCGGTCGCAGGCTCTGCACTCAAGTCATCCAACATTGCTATGACTTGTTATGTTACTTGACATCATACTTTTTCATGACTGCAGCTAGCGTTGTCGATTTATAATATGTTATCACGTCAACAACATCAACTTAAGCGCGTGAGCAAATGTCGGTCATGGTGACACACTATAAGTACTCACAAACTGCGTGGGACTATTATAGTCTCATCAAGTTTCTCTTAAAGTCGGTTAAAATCGAGTTAACGGTATGGCAAACTTAGTTAACATTCCCTTAAGGCTCCGTACAATGATATATTCGGTAGCAAAGAAGATGATGAGTAACAGCGGTGCGGTGGGCCAAGGCCAACAAAAAAGATAAAGGTAATTAAAGATTTTTTTAAGGAATATTCCTATAACATTCGTTAGTATCAATTTTATAATTCTATACCATTTCTTTTTACGTCATATATTGCAATTGTTAAAATTTTATTGCAATTTTTATTACATTGTACGTAATACTCAGGTACAGTTGACGGATTAGTTAGGTAGGTAACTTCTTGATGGGAATTCTTGATAACACTTAGATCTTAGTTAAGTGGTAGTGCCATGCTGCTTTACAGTTAAATTACACGCACAACCTCACATGACAGGGTCGCAAATCGACAGCTATGATATTAATAATAATATCCGTGGACTTAGCACACCACGTCAGCCTAGCCCTGTGCTAAGTACCGTAAGGACTTGTGTTACAGGTACTAGACAACGGAAGTATATTTAAGAATTTTATCATAGAAATATAAACAATACGTATATTAAGATCCTATAAGTAGGCGGGATTCGAAACCGCGACCTCTGACGTAACCCGCGGATTAAGCGCCACGTTACCAATTGAGACACTCGGTCATGATGTCCGCGACGTTAAAGCTGACGATGTTATTATTATTAATAATAATAATGCGGATGTTTATCGGCACCGGCAGTCATCAAAAGCCACCGTCAGCTGTTTAGCTCTCCTGTAAACTATTAAAACATAGATGTGATACTCACAGCTTTATTAAGAAACATTTCATCTTGTGTGAAGTGGTAATTGGTTAACATAGATCCCAACACCCTGATGGTCACCTCAAAGAAGTTCACATCTTTATTCTTTGTGAATATCAATTCGTCTTTAATCCATTCTTTGCCTTCTTCAAACTCTGAAAATTAATGGTGTCAATCCTACTAATGTTTACGTGATATAATTTGTATATAGACCACTATAATCTGCGTGTGTGCGGCTACCTATTGCAAAAATAGGTCCAAATCACAATATAATGTTGACGTGTGTTTGTGTGTGCGGCTACCTATGGCAAAAATTGGTCCAAATCACAATATAATGTTGACATGTGTCTGTGTGTGCGGCTACCTATTGCAAAAATAAGTCCAAATCACAATATAATGTTGATAGAACATTAATGTCAAACAATGTACACATAAGTAAAATATAGGACATATTTTACTTACCCTCATTTAATCCCATGATGTAGGCGGTATCAAGACCATCAACAATGGTCAGTCCAAGAGAGAACCAGTCATAAGCCATGCCTGACACTGGTTTCAAGTTGTCGTGGCCCCAGGCATGCTCCTTGTAGCCCCTCCACGCATGTTTAAAGCTCTCCACTACAGCATACTGACGGGCATTCGCTGGCCCTGTATAATGATGATGAGAAAGGTAATCAGAGATGTGGTGGCTACGGTGCCTACCCTATTCTAATGCTGGTACTACCTATGTGCATCTTTCTCTTATACAACACACAGTCATCTTCAGTGAAGTTCATTTATGCAAGCTGAATGAATCATAAATGAGATACTTATAGGGATGTCAACAGAGACATGTCTACATTGACAATAGAGGAAATTCTTTTTATGTTGTAATCCCTATGCTTTAAATAAAAGAGTATGGTGACTTTATATTGCAGAAATTGGCTGGACTCATTGTTATTAAATCCAAAAATCATCAAAACTTGGACCGATTGACTTACAATGCTCCAATGACATTTTTCTTAGTAATGACTGCTGATTGTTTGATACAGGTTTTTCCCAGATTCCATAGTGTGGAATTACTATTTAGAACAGAAATCTCTCACTTGCTAATAACAAGACAAGAGGACTTAGGTTCTTCAACAGCAGTTTCGGTTTTTTTCCTAGCAACCACTAAGGCCCGAAATACTTCTAATTAAAAATAACGAATTGTGCCAGGATTGGTTAAGCTCACCTGTAAAAACTGGCCTCTCATTTATCTCACTATCATACACAGTCTTTTTATGTTTGTCTACTTGAAGCAGATCATTGACTAGAGAATCATTGCTTACAGACTCCTGAAAATAAAAACTTTATCAGTAATAGTTAGTTCCTAGTCTATTATGTCATGTTAAAATGTCATTTTATTATTTTGTTTTTGAAGCAGGAAATATGTAAATGTTTCCAATCTCCTTTATTAAATTTTTCTGAGTGCTAAAAATGCCACCTTTGATGAGGTGCCAAAGATCTGTCAAACAACAGGGCAGCACTATAACAACCAGCTTGAAACGGCTGATTTTAATGATAATGATGGCCATACAGATCACTGTATCAAATAATCTTCTTGCAATGATTTCATTAATCATAACCAATATATGAATGCAAAAGCCACCCTGATTGTTTACAGAATGTAATTTAACAATTTAGAAACAGGTTTCACATGAATCATTCAAAATGTACTCCATAACAACATACTAGTACACCAAGTAATTTATTATTTATAAACAAGAAGCACCTCCAATTAACTACCAACTTAAAAGACAAAATAAATAAATACAAAAATGCTTTATTTCATAACAAAAATAAAAATAACAAATCTGACTAATGATAGTGATATGTACAAGAACAGTGGTCTTACTGCCGCTAGCATTCTCTTCTAGACAACTAGGCGGTAAGAAATATGACAGCGTATGGGGTTGGGGCAGGAATTGGCAACAGCCAAAAATTAACTACACATACATTGGCAATTGTTTACAATATTTTATATATGTTTTATTATTACATAATTTATATTATGAAACTTACCTGAATTTTAATTTCATTATTTACATAAACTACATTTGTTTTTGAAGTATACAATAATGCTAATAGAATTATTGAAACAATAACTGCAGCATATACTAGTGATCTTTGTAAGCGTGATAAGCGATTCCATCTCTGAAACAGGAATAATAAACAACTCACATGTATACATTATAAAGACACAAAGATGTGAGTAGAAACAAATAGTATTGTAATACACAATGATATAACACAAACAAATATCAATTCTTTGTATATTTAATTGATACACCCCCCCCAGTGACAATGCAATATGACAAAAAAAAATTGTTTAACTTTTAAAATATTAGTAAACACAATTTTTAATACTAGGAGCAAATGGCAACTAAAAATATTCACACTGTTCCTAGAAGCTTTGCATAACAAAATCACACTAAAATTTTAAATAATGATTAATTGCCCATTAAATAGCAGGGATGTTGACAGTCAAGTCAAACACACAGTAGTACATTAATATATTGTATGCAGTACTATTTACTAACTCAAAAAAAATATTGTCAACATTAATCTATTATTACTGTTAAAATATGTCTTCAATAATTATATAATAAAGACCATAAGTATAATATGAAGTTTGTGCAAAGGCATTATATACAAACCACCAGTGCATCCATTACAAAAAGGAAACAAAATCTTGAGTGTTGTGTAGGGAATTGTATACAATTGTGTGTATTACCTACCTCATTGTTTGAGAAATCAAAGGATTACATCACATCTCATTTTAAATGTAACAAGGTTTGTCCATTACATACATTACAGCACAACAAGGAGTTGACATTAGTTTAATAGTTTGCAGAGTACGTGGGCTGATAATTGAAGTAGCCCAGCCAATTCACTGTGGACGTAGCTGGCTGTGTATTGACTATTTCTATCAGCTTTTGATGGGACATTTTTTATAATATCATTGTGCAAGTTATTTAACATTTTAAGAAGACTGTGAAAAGATCATAGTGAAATTACACATAAATTATAGTTGTGTATTTGCTGTTTAATTGACAATAATGAAAGATATATTTTAAATATATGTGAATGTATTTTGACTTGCAAATGTTATTACATGTAAATTGAAGTAACAGTGTAAACGTGTCCAGTAAATATGGGAGCTTAAAAATTAGACATTATAATGTATTCTAGAAATATAAAGTGAATAGAATTTTCCATACCCGTATAATTTTTCTATGTGATACAGATTGGTCATCGAAAGGAGCATCCTCTTTGATTCTCCATTCGTCAGTTTCCTTTATCAACAGGGATTGTGCCCCAAACTCTATATTTATGTCTGGTTTCTCCATAATGTTCTAATTTTATTTTTATAAATGAATTGTGACGTTGTTCATGATGTCTAAAATATTAAATGTTTAAAAACATTAAAATGCTCGGCATTTATATAATATTTATAAACATAAAATATTTACTTTTAAATATATATATTTACGATCGCAGGGTTTTTTTTAAGTTCATTTACGCATTATGAATTATTGATATATTATAACGTTTTGACGACGAAATTTGTGATATTTGCAAACAGTAAAATACATTTTCACTTCCACGTACGTTATCCACAGCAAAATACGGATACGTTATTCGCCTAACAAGTTTTTGAAATAGTACAATGAATTTATGAATATTTAATACGAACATTCACAAACCCAAATGTGTGTGTAAAAATTAATGTATTGTTTACAAATAACTTTCTTAAAAATTGAATAAATTACTAACAATTTCGTGTCTTATAAAGAAATAGCCTGCAAAGACCGAAAGAAAACTACGAACTGAAAGATCAAAGATGATAATAAAATTGATTAATTTTTAATAAATTTTTTCGAGATGGCTAGCATATCAAATCGTATGCAGCCTTGTAATTTAAATTTTTAACGTTGTAATTTTAATACTCATTATATTGATCATACATATCGTGAAAAAAATGTTATAAATGTTATATACTACACGTCTCATAAAATTATATTTATAAAATAAATGATGTTTATGCATATTGCTCACGAAAGCGATCAAATATTTTATTTCGTAAACGAGAAAACCCATTTAAGGTATGGTTTTCTACCATTACACAATTAATGCAGATAAATATATAGATTTTCTTAAAAATACAATAGGTAATAACCAACTATGTTATTAATAAACTAATATTTTACGATAGTTTGACAATCATAAATCAAGATGGCGCCCCATAATAAATGTATGGCTACGCTCTTGGTCGTTTTGTTTATCATACAAATAATAAATTATTAATGCACTGAAATTAAGATTAGTCAGTGGATTTCAACTATGAAAATGGTCGTAAATAATTTATTTCCTTAATTTCGTGACCGTCCAGAAATCAAAAAAACTTTTGACAGTCTCCTTTGACGTTCTGAATTAAGTAGTATAATAAATGAGTAATATTAATAGCTAATAATAATAATTATAATAATAGTAATAATAATAATACTTCTTAATGTACGGCATGCAAGTTTTATCCATTCGTCAGACTGAAAAAAAGATAAAATATAGCTAGGCACGTAACTACTTGTACTATGATACTAAAGACAAAAAAGAAATTGAAAATAGAGACAAAAATTGTGAGGTTACTTACGCAATAGATATGTATATTAATAAATCAGAGCAGTACATTAATGTTTCTTGTTTACTGGACCGTTTTTAAAAATACTCTTCGTCTATTATGCAGGTCCTTACATATTTGTGAAATTTGTTTACATTACATCATTTGTGAAACTCTGTAGTCTTTACATTACGCTAAGCCTGTGCAGTGATGATCGGAAGAGATAAACAAAAAATAAGTTCTATCAAATCACGGCGAAGTGAGACTGATTGCGGATGAGTTCCGGATTCACGTAAATATTCGACGGACCAAATAAACGATTTTTTCCGTATTCGCCGCTCAATGCCTTCACGGGCTTTAGCAGCACGAATGTAGAGTAATTAACTTATATCTATTAGTTATGATAATATAATATAGGTAGTGACATTCTTATCTTATAATAATGAGACATAGGTCTCTCTATATCATTCATAAGAAAAAATAACAAATTTAGTATCTATATTAATGCAAACTGACTTGGAATCATATGCTTAGTATTTTATTTAAGTACCTGCTTATTATTTATATGCCATGCCCAAGTAACTGTCGAAGCCATTTCGTGACCAATACTAACCTCCCTAGATAAATAATCCTACAATTAACGTTAAACAGATGGGCTGTTACCGCACGAGACGTTCTGTGGTAACTGGTAAATATTATCAGAGTGAGAGGTACTTACCGGCCTGATTCAGCCTCAATGCAGCAATGTAAATATTTTACAAATTGGGCAAACAACTTACTTTAAGATCACACCTACAAAGCACCTCGCACTAAAACATTCCGTTATTCTTGCATGTAGCTAAGGAGACGAGATTTTACCATACAGATAACATACTTCGATAAAAAAGGGAAGCTGTAGACAGGACTATGAATGCGAGCTTCCGGTTTGATCAATAGAGAAGGAACATGAAAAACACTATACTATCTTTGTCTATATAATCACGCGCATTGCACAGAGAGAAATGAATGAAAAAATAGAGACAGACAATGAACCACATTTGCCTTTTCTCGACTTAGTCGGACATGTAAGTCTGGCTTCTCTTCTTTATCTTGTATAGATTTTACACAACAGTCCCATACAAGTTATTATCTGTCCAGGAATGGTCTCTAGCTGCCTGGGAAAGAACTAAAGATAAATTTTTATTTCAGCTCCCGAGCGGTGCGCCCTGCGACACGGACAATGGAGATAGTGAGGAGCTCCGTGGAAGTCTAACACTCATGGCTCCAAAAGTGAATTACTTGTAGATATAACGTATTTACAACAAGAGCAACACAGCTTCACGCCCATTCCCTCGTGGGAAGGCAGAGACAACGGACTGACACACATCACGAACCTTACACCCTCCAGCCTCCTCCACCACGCCAAGGACTAAGCGTGAGGACAGATGAAGAATATATTTAAGAGCATTTAAAAATAAACTATTACTAGTATAAAATATAAATATTCGTCTACTCTGCTTGCTTTTTTATTCACGAGCTTACAAAAGCAGGAATTTTAGTCACCGTACCCATTCCCAAATCGTCCCCCACGGGTCCTCGGAAAAATCAAAATCATATAAACGGAGCGGAAGTCCCTTCGGTATCACTGAGCACTACATTCTTTTGCTTCTCACAGCCACGCGCCCCTGGGCTACTGTAACACTTTATTAGATATTATAATAAATTATCAAGGGCAAAAGAAAAGTAAAAATTTCGCCATGTGTGCTGCCTACTCCAACTATGCCATCTATTTGCCAATAAAAACTTTGCTTAAAATTAGAAAGAATTAAACTGACAACTAAAGATAAGATAGTAATATTTTAAACAAAAATTCCAACAAAGTTATAAACTTACTTAGAAAATTAACATAAAGACGACCTATAAGATTACATGTAAAAGGATTAATAAAATAAGTGTATTTCAAACTTTAATATATTGTGTTCTAAGGATGCTTATTAATAGTCTGTTTGTTGTTGGGGAATGTGAGTATGCGGCCCCCCAGGTAGTGCAGATCCTCGGTGGCATGTGGAACTTAAAAGTCGAGAAGCGTTTCTCCCTACTAACTAAACTCCAACGATGTACCTCCTCGTTCTCTTATTTCCTAAATAACGTTGAGGTGTGCTGGACCAGCACATCAACTGTTCGGGTCCTTTTGAGGCGACGACTTCCCTATGCTGTCGCCTTTCAATCCCTGTTAAGGCGGCAGGTTATGACGCTTTCATCTCGGACATACTAAATATCGGTAACGTGAGAAACATGTTTTTTTCATAATAAGTTAATTTCAACATGAGCTGACTCTGAACATTGTTAGCATACTGCCAAGGTGTACATTAATACTAAGTTTATACACATTTATAACGGATAAGTTTAATGTTATTTAAATAAACTTAACATTATAAAGACAAAAGTTGTCGACGTACAGGAAAATGATTTTATGTTACCTGTGTGCAAAAGTAACATTGCAAAAATTATGACGTTGCAGTGGCAACAGCAAAGAGCGGATTTGCGATTGTAAACAATCAATAAATCAGGGGACGGGGTGGAACGGGGTAGCTGTCTAGGGCATCTAGGGACCGAGCTCAGTCTAGATCGAGCTGCGTGTGTGAGTGGTTTTCCTAAGTGTTTGCAGAAGAAGAGCAGAATAGATTTTTAGAAGATTTCTGGAAGATGTTCGCTGAGAAAATGCTGCTGGGATTTCTGGTTTGATTGGATTGGCTTGACAAAAAATAAGTCCCGCTGAGTTTCTTTCGCCGGTTCCTATCAGGTCTGGGATTGGCTTGAACCGGTGGTAGGAAAAATATTAGGATTCGTTTTATTTCAAATTTATATATGGATAACTTATTGCATATTTTCGTGTGTGCTTTGAATTCTGCATTTTTGGGTTATATTAATATTTCTTGTAAAATTATTTTTCTGCAAATTCTGTAGCGTTTAAGGCATCAACGATCTTCAGTAATCACTTCCCAATAGGTGAACCTGTTAGGCGGTGAAGCCCATTGCCTAAAGTTATACTTTACGTCATAGTGTCATTGACCACAACGACCATTGTATACATATTATGCAAATTCTAACAAGTTCTTATGCAATTTGGCCAATCTATACTTGTTTTTATTTGTTTGGTTAACAATTAAAAAATAACATGTAGACAAGCTAAAAAACCTTTTCGCGCCCTTTACCGACAATGACTTTTAAGCTCTTTAGCTAATCAAGAATTTCTCTTTCTTTGTTTGGTTAGCGAACCTAATAATATAGAAAAATCTAGACGAAGCTATCAAACTATAATATGTGTCGATAGTCGATTGGTCAGCGACAAAGCTCCAGACTGAGGGGCAGGAACGGGGTGAGACGGACGACCGGATGGAAGGCTTGCACTCGAATGTAATCAATAAATCAGGGCTACATCCGGGCGAATCGTGTCGGTCCACAGGAAACGATTTTAAATAAATAGTAATTTGCCAAATTAACACATTTGAAATAAAAAACGATTTTAAATATTATGGCCAAATAAAATTGTAAAATATTATATGATTGGCACTTTATTATTATTATGTAGTTATATAATTTTAATTTCATTATCGGTCCACTGCTGGACAAAGGCCTCTTTCAATGAACGCCAAGACGACCGTTCTCCTGCTACTCGCATCCATCCCGGCCCGGCTAATGTACAAAGATCGGAGTTACATCATTACTTTTTTTAATGTTATCTTTTTTTTCGTATGGCTAATTTTCTGTCACTACTTCAGAGCTTTGTGGCTTTTAAATACGCTACCGCGTCCTCAGATAGACTAAAACTCCTATTGTACTTGCCCGTGGTATTTTGTTAGAGGGCAGTAAAATACCATGTGGTGCACAGTCTGCACGGAAGCTCCACAATCGCACAATCG
>JAFELO010001782.1:32848-49239 GCA_017140195.1 Eumaeus atala
CCACCCTAAAGGGTGAGCCCCAGATTTGTATTGTACGTGTGCACGTACCCTCACCCTCTACCTTCCGATAAGGAGGTGCCCCTTGAGAGCGAGCCTCAGATATTTCATTTGTAAACTCACTCTCATTTTCTGTCCTCTCATACCTCCTCAGGCTCAGGACCCCAGTCTTCACTAGGCTGATCGGAAGCTGCACTTCTTTATACGGCTGAGCACCATTGCTACAGCACCCATGCTGCGAAGGCGGCGGCCACGCAATCCAATCGTAGCAGATGTCCCTCAGATTCAGACCCAGAACCGATATGCACTACACCCGACTCATTTCCTTTACACGGTACTCTTAACTACAATATTGTCTAATAATGTTAGTCTATGTAAATGATTATGTACGTTTATGTATTTAAGTCTTTATATACAAGCTAGCATGTTCATGTTACTAAACAACGTCTGTGTGTTTTGTTGTTGCAATATACGAGTAAACAGTTTGTATTTCCTCTTTGTTTAAAATGTACTCAAAAGTACGTAGATTTGATGAAATGTTGTTTGTGCTGTTTTATTATTTTGTTTTTTACACGAGCCACTTTATATGCCGTACTTTTTCCACACGTCCTTCTATTCCACACCTACAATACTTTTGGGTAAGAAGGTATTCGGAAAAGTCGACTTCTTCGTTAATCTTTGTAAATTTTGGCCACACAGTAAGGTTTATTATAAAAGTTGTACATACATAAATAAACAAGGAGTGTTAAAAAGAAATAAAGACTATAATAAGATACATATTATTTTCTCTGGTTGTTCTTTATCTTACAAGTGATATAGAAATATTGTGATGATTCATTAGACTTTTAATCTGAATTAAGTCGTGGAATAGGCCTATTGGGGATACCACGTTAAAAAAAACGCGCCAAGTGCACTACCTCAGGTGGCGTGGAAAAGTGCACACATCCTATGAAAAATATCTATAGTTTTATGTATAAAATTTACTGTTTGGCTGAAAAGTGCAAAATAATGTTGTTTCGAAACTTTTACCTACAATGTATACATTTTTGTAGATATGGAATGAAAAGGATTTTATTCTATATTGCATAACGCTATCTGTTTATAATGTTGTTCATATCCTAAGTACACATTTGCAACACTAAGTTAAAGAAGAACATATTCCTCCAATCACTGATAAATGTATAGGTAATTACTTAATTTTCTTAACATTTTCAATTTCTAAAGTTGAAGTCTAAAGTGCCATGCCATCACTTTCACAAAAAGATATCCTCTAAAAAGATTTAATTTTCTCACTAAAATAATAAATAAATAATAAATAAAATAAATAATAAAAAAAACAGTCAAAAAAATCAATCAAGGTTATCTTTTTCCTATAATTGTTATCAATTAACAAAATATGTTTTTGTTTTAACTTTATTATTTTTATCTAACGACGAAAAGCAGTAAGACCAAAATTATTCTTTGAAAATAATTCTATGAAAATGTTGTTGTGTATTTACACACAGTTCTATTTTCATCTAATTTTTGATGGAAAGCACGTATGTCGGACTCGGGTAATATCGACTAAAGACAACCCTTTACCATCAGTCTCTCTGATCCCCGCGACATATCCGCTAGGCATTACTGCGCGGGTGGGATTTAGCCGCAGTGCTTCCTGGTGAAGTGGCTATTCGGGCCAGCTTCTTCCATTCTTGCTCCCTTTTTAGTAGCTCTTCTAACACGGTCGTAGAATACGCGCTCGTAAGTTCCCAGGCCGAATACGAGGATGGCATTGTAGCTTGATAACAACTCTGATGAGTTGCAGGATATATTTTGCATCCTACGTCTTTTTCCCAAGACTTCCTGGCTTCGTTAAATCAAGGGCAGACAAAAAAGACGTGCTCTTCAGTTATTCCAAAACAGTTCATACAGCCAGGGGAATCTTTATAATTGAATCTATGGATGTGCGCCGGGAGCAGCGGTGGCCGGATATTATCTGGGTTTCGGTAGTAGTAGGTCTTATGTTAGCCTATGTGTCCTTCCACCTTTCGTCGACTTATCCTAGAGCCATAACCATTGTTACAAGCTTTTCAGTCTTTCCTGGGTTCGAAGCTCCACCGTATTCAGGTATGGATTGTATTTTAGGCTTTGATAGTATTCCTTTCATCAGCAAAAATCACACCAGGGACCATACTCGCTGTCACGCATGTCGCATCTTCCGATACTAGTACGAAAAGTAGATAGAGTAACTATCGTACTCGTAGTGTGGTGTTTCTATAGACGGAAGCTAGTTTCCATATGTTCTCCTGCTTTCTCAGCACCTGAGATAATATGGGCGCGTCGTACATAAGCACTGACGTGGTAACCGATGCTAATAGATTTCCTCAGTTTTGCTTGGGTCCTCCGACATTGGGCATGAGTCGGCTGAATTTTGTTGTCACCATAGACGCTTATGTTGCATCTCTATCTACCTGATCTTTGATGTTTGGCCTATGGTCGATCATTACTCCTAAGTATCGTTTGGCAGCTTGAGTTACTATTTCACAATTAATGATATTGAGAGTGATTATCTCCGTATCTTCCGGTAATTAAAACCACCTCTGTTTTCTGCTCAGCCAGTTCTAGTCCGACTGACTTCATACACCGGGTAATTATTTGGTTCTATCAAATGCTCATCTCATCTGTAGAAGCGACGAGCGATACATAACGTTCCATAAGAGTGGCCCTTCTCGTCCGCTTTACGTGGTGTATGTCTGCACACTGTTAGAGAGTTTTGTGCCTACATGATGACCTCCCATTTCGCCGAATTGAAGGCACTTTTAATGCCAATGAGCCGCCTCATACTTCTTGGAACCACCCTTACATCTTTTCCCAGACAGAGCATTGTTTTGTTGTACTGGCTACTTGCTCTGTTGCATTTAGCGTAGAGTGGCCTTTTCTAAACCCATACTCATAAACCCACCTACCCGACTCACAAGTCGCCTAGGTGGGGTTCGACTACTGTTTCGAGCCTATTTTTGATAATACGTTCTAGGATCTTCCCCGCAGTATCCAGCATAGAGATGGTCGGTATGAACATGGCTCGTGTAGGAGTTTCTTTCCTTTTGGGAGGTGCACCAGTCTCTGTCGATTCAATAGAATGGGAAAAGTGCCTACCAGTCAGCGTCTGCTTTAGATTTCCAAGAAAACACCTGGTATTACCATGGTATTACTATGTTAGGAATCCCAACTGGTCTAAGGCATTAGCTTCTTTTCTGTGATATGTGGGATATGTTCCAATCCTTAACCCTTAGTTGATAGGAGAATTTTGGTTGAGTGTGAAACGGAGTACTTACAATTCTCCCCAGTAAGACGGAAAAAGTGAAAGTTGCTTTACCTGGCTTCAGTTATTTAGGTACGGTATGGCTTACCCTGTGGGTCTTTATCCACCTCATTCAGTAATGCTGTCCATGTGTTTCTCTCGCTCTCTTTAATGGCTTTATTTAATTTTAACAGCGCTTCCTTATTTATTATATTAGTGTACTTATTATATGTATATAGTAGCATTTATTATATTACACTAGTGGTGTTTTCCGTACCGCCAGTATAGCGGTGGAGACCGGTTGTTGCTGCGTCGCCACTGCATTATTGCATCGTAGATCTCAATCTGGTCCCTTATGATTTCAACCACCTTGTCAGCGGTAATTTTGTCCAGCAGTGGTCGGATCTCAAGTGCTATCTTAAATAGGTCAGGGTCCTATATCTTGGCCCGCCATCTCACTAAATCAGGTCTTCCGTGTTTACATACGGCTCATGTGATATCTCCCAGTATATGGCACAGTCGCTAGGAGTGTAAGTATCTGATACCTCACAATTATTACTTCTTCTTGCTGGCGTACGATAGTGCATCAACCACAAATGAGCCTGCCTCGCCTCTTGTGACCGTGGGATTATCACTTGTTTTAAGTAGTACGACGTCCTATAGTGCCGTCGCTTCCAGAAGAATACAGGCTCTAGTATTAGTGACTTTACTAACCAAGTCTACTGCCTCAGCGCAGTGTAGTGCAATCTGCATAAGTAGGGTTCGGGAAACCTCACAAGGATTCAGATTGATTTGCAACACCCTAATCATTGTGAGGCCGTATTATCACCTGGAGGGCTTTTTTATGTACAGGGCAATTACAATGTCCTGCAAGGTGAGCACAATAATTAATATTCCCATTATCCGCATAGAGGATACACCAAACTTTCTAACAACACTCTTTGGCCTTGTGGCCTACTTATCCACACTTGGCACAGGTTTTTGATCTATCTCTTCTCTGATGCTGTATTTGCTTGCAATATGACGAAAGTGCCAACGCCTGAAGCATTTTATAGGACTTGGGTACTTTTTGGTGGTTATTGTACAGTTGGCCGAACGTATTTTAATGCTTTGTCGCACTGTTAGGGTTCTACCTAATGTTGCTTCCATTCCAATTGACGACGAGTACTTCCGTTCGCCTTGCGGAGGGGACTTTATGCAGTTTCCAGAAATGTGGCTTCCTTCACCGGTTATTTTCTGTAGAGTTTCAGCGATTTCAAGCACCACGTCGTTGTTTCAGCGAGGCCCTTGACCTCTAACTCCTGCTCAGCTGCCTTGCATACCATAGTAGCATCATCTCTAAGAACTGCTGAAATAGTATTTCTTAGGTCTCGTGTTTTTCCGTTTGGTTCTTCGCTAGTATAAGGAGCATATCTCGCGTAGTAGTTCTATCTCATTTGTTTTGTCCCGCTTCAGTATTTCATCGTATTGGTCTTTCTGGTTTGGGTGAATAAAATTTCTACTTTATTCCATTCAGAATGATCTCGCGAAAGAGGCGTCATTGGCTTCCGTTAAGACCCTGCCAAAATTACCGAGTTTTTTACGTCAGCCTTCCTCGTTTTTTTCGTGTGGCGTGGCTGGAGATCCATTGGCGAAAAGCGTTTCTTCCATTTAGCTTTCCGGAGTCTTCGGACCTTCGGTGATGTCTCGCCTATTTGTTCCATTTCCCAAACTTTTATTGTCTCCGAATACGTTCTGTAAAGCGACAGTGAAATTTACACTTCTCCTACAGATGTGGTGACACTGAATATTCCGACATTTTTTATTTCCCCAGTGATATTTTTGCACGAGCTGCCTAACGTAGCCACAGATTTGCGGATCTTTCCATGCTTTTATTTATAGCTAATTGTTCATATAGTCTACTCATTTTGTTCCCACGAATACCTGTGAAAATAATCGTCCACATCAGCAGAGCCCCGGTTACCGGAGTAAGGCCCACTGGTAACCCCTGAGGTGAGACCTGGTCCCTCAGGGGTCTTCGTCTTCCAGTCCAGGGCACGCTAGACCACTGACATCGGGTTGTTCTGTCCGCGGGAACTGTTTTATTTTATCCCTACCCTGTTCCGCGTATAGTGAGTTTCGGGCTTTCCCCTATCGGCAAACTTAGGGACGGGCCACGTAACAGTACAGCTCTGCCCGTAGTGTCCGTGGTATTTGTGTATTTCTATGTATGTATGCGTGTGTGTATTTATGTGTATACGTATGTAGGTATGTATGTGTGTATGTGTTTAATACTTTAGTAGCTTATGTCTCTAGAACCGGAGAACATATTTACATAACTGATTCAACGTAACAGCCCAGGTTCTTGAATCACTTTCAGCTCGAGCAATCATTTATTAATTCGGATAATCGGAAAATATCGGATTCATTACTTGTAAAAAGTACCGAAAACAATATATTACCTTTTAATCATGAACCTAACTGAAAAATATAAAATGAAGAAAAAGGAAAATAATAAAAACACGAAAAGCCCGTTTGCTTAAAATGTTACATAACAAAAAAAAATGTAATATGTTCTTTCATTCATTCAGTTAAATTTCACCTGGCGCGACGTTTGCGTAAATGTAAAATCAAATCTTGCAAATAAAATTTTGTCCAATTATCGATTACCATCAACACAGAAATTTTAATTACACGTGTAAATCTGATGATAATATAAGACTATTGAAATCTGTTCTATGTATGGATCGTTTAACCAGAAGGCGGGCATGGGTAATCTGTAGCTGTATAGTTCAACCCCATCGAGTCTGGTCTCGTTTTTCATGTGATAGCATTAATTATAGATCCAAATGTTTCTTAGGGTTCCGTATATTTTCGTTATGTCAGTCTGTCCGTGCGTACAAAAGGAAGCTGTAGCATGATTTTCAAAACTAATTAAGGGTAGCTCTCCATACATGTAACTACAGATTTTTTTTAGAGAGGACATAGCCATGCGGGGGCCATTGAATAGTTCTATCTATTGTATTAAGGTCTTAATGTACTTTTTTTATTTTATTTTGTTATCGTTAACTGCTACATGAACCACCATAGGCCCGCTATTGGCCATTCCTTTTTATGCAAATCTTGCACATTTTTTTTCACTTGCTAAGCAACTAGAACACATTACACAGTCTAGCGTTTTTAAGTACATTGCTACTGTGTTCTTGATATAATCTTCTCTTTTGTAGAACTAAAAGCAAATCCACGAAAACAATAAATTGCTATAAATTACGAGTAGATTCTTAATCTACTATAAGGTACTAACGGCGGACTAAGGAACTGAAAGTACATTGGATCTTAGTAAGTTAGATGTATACAATTTCAAAATGATTCAATTTAATTTAGAAAAAAAAGCACCACTATTGTCTACCTTGGTAATAAGGATGGTGTATCAGACCACTTGTACCTTTTTCATTTTAACTGAAACTTTGTGAGGGGGGATTGAAAGTATTCGACCTAACCAAGGAAATAAACACGTACTAAATCGCTTTTATTTTTATTTTCCTATATAATCACCATCGAATTCGATGCACTTTTGCCATCTCTCAATCAAAGCATTTAGACCACTGAAAAAAATATTCTTCCTTAAAGTCAAAATATGCGTCTACTGCTATTTTGACTTCGTCGTTTGTCAGAAATCTTTGACCTCTTAAGTGCTTTTTTTTGGGTTTCGGAAAAGAAAGAAGTCAGACGGTGCCAGATCAATCTTTGATTGCACAGACGTGTGAACGCGGGTGTTATCTTGAGGAAACAGGACTTTTTTTCTGAGCATTCCTAGACGCCTTTCTTTTATTTCCTCTCGAAAATGACGTAGTAAGGCACAGCAGTATTCAGAGTTTATAGTTTGACACTTTTCAAGAAAAACAATCATAACCACACCCTTCGAGTCCCAGAATTCAAGCCATTAGCTTATTTGCCGACATAACAGCCTTAGCTTTTTAGGGGGTGGTGACCAAGGTCTCCTCCTGTTACTATTTATGTTAATATAATTTAATTAATAGGAGCCAACAGTGGGGGTAAAGTGGCTATTAGAGGTTTAGTCTTTTAAATACCTTTATTTGATCATGTATGTAATGTAGCATAAAAAACAAACTTAAAATAATGTAAGACACAATGGTATCAATACAGTTTGTAATATGGGTTAGTAAAAGATAGGGACGAAGTCTTATTTTTGTAGTTGTTGAGACTCCCAGCATCCCGGAGGACGCTTCTCTATATATAATTGTTCCAAACCACAAATTGTTCTTAGATTATTCCCCAATCCTTCAATCCTGAATATAAATTCAATAATTGAATATTGTAATGATATCTTCACATTAAATCTCAATTTAATAAAAAAAAAAAGGAAAAGGAGTCAAAATCTGAAAAGGAACACACAACCAATAAGATACCGTCCCATTCTCTTAGCTTCGTGAGCCAACTAAAATCCGGAAATATATAACTCGGTTACAATAAAATAGAACTTAACATCCAACTGTCACACGTAGCATATATATCAAAGTAACACATTCATTAACATCATAAACTAACACATCACTGTATGGTCTATCAAATTAATAGCCATACAGTTCATGCAAATAACCATATCAAAATACATACATAAAAGTATTTAGACATTTTAACATTAATAAAGATTTTTTCGAAACTTAAGATATCAAATATGGCGTCGGCAAGAAATCATCAACTCACCCTTTTATATGTAATCAATTATTATTCATAGCATATTCTGTCAAGAATATATAGTTTCCCGGCGGAAAATAAAAGCTATTTAATTATCACTTGATGGAAGATAGCGTCTGCCATCATTCCTTCCTCCACGTCCAGCAAAAGAAAAAGGTGTCATTTCTTCGACACCAAGCACACCCTCCGTCTAATAGACAAAGATGATAGATATACTTTTTTTTGTAAAATTTTTAAGTAGCAAAATAGAATTGCTACACTCCAAGCTTTCGATTGTTGTTTTGTTCCTTGCGTACAGTAATGAGCACATGCTTCGTCCGTTGTAACAAACCGATTGAAAAAATCATGTGCACCGGCTTCAAAATACTCCAAACAATCACGCGAAATAGTCAATCGCGTTCTTTTTGTTCCACTGAAAGAAGTCGCGGAACCCACCTCGCAGACACCTTGTAGAAACCCAATTCGTTCCCTATGATGTTTTGAGTTCGTTCATAAGAGATGCCTATAATCTCGGCTACCTCTCTATCTTTTACTCTGCGGTCTCCCATAATTAAATTTGTAATTTTTAATATTTAGTATATAATTTTTAATATTCAGTAGTGGAAGTCGAAGGCATTCCAGAGCGGGATTCATCTTTCACACTGTCTCTACAACGCTTGAATTCAGCTATCCATTTCTTGACGGATGAATAAGACAGCACACTCTCCTAAAGTACTGACCATATCATCATAATCCATCATGCTTTCTGTGATAGGCCCCTTCTTATGGAGGCACTTAATGATTTGCTCCACTTGCAGAAACTATTTCCGATTGCTTAGTTAAAAAATATATAAAACCACAACTAATTATCGCACTCGTTTCTAACTTCACACAATTAACTAGCCTGAACCGAACTAAATAATGTGGGTCGATTTGATACTTAGAATTAAATGACAGATTCATTTAATTAGGCCGATTAATAATGTTAGGCCGAGTACCTTTCAATCCACCTAGTATTAGCGTGCTTTGCGTGTGTATATATCGTAGGTTCCAGCGATTTCAAATTACCTATATTAAGTGCTGCTTGGCGATATATTGGTACTGATTTTATTATTACTGAATATTTATGTAAAAGCGATGTAAGTTCTGTGGTATGTAAAAATATGAGGAGTAAATTCGAGTGAGTCAGTAACACTGAGACTAACGTTAAAACTTTTTACTGTAATAAAAAGGCACACCATTTTTTTTTTCATTATTTTAGTTCTAACGAAGTTGAACTCCAGTCACATGTCGCAACAGATAGATTTTTTAATTGCAATTGTTTTATGTGTAAATTACTATCCCTATAAATTTGCCTATATATTTTTAAATTTTGGTAATTCTCAGTAAATTCAAAACACTTCTGCGACTGCGATCGTGTTTCAAATCGATAGCATTAATTGCTTTAATGCTAAGATAAATTCAGAGTGAAACAGGCGTGAGTTAGTTTTAACATTTATTCCTGAAAGTTATTGTCTGTATTATATACTTTTGTGCTTGGTAAACTAGAAACTGTGCCTCTCAGTATCTACTCAATAAACTATTTAATCATTTTTTATATAATAGGGGGCACACGGAGCCTTATTTACGACTGCTGACGCCCACGAACATCCACATAATTACAATGTTGATGCCTTGCCCTCCTACTCCCCGATGGGCCATCGGCTACTCACAAACCGCACGAAACACGACACTGAAGATTTTACGTTACACACTTTACGGAGATATTATGTGAGGGGTAGGCATCTCCCCGTTCGTGCCGGCCCAATTCCGCTGCAATGTACCATAGGACTACCTCTTGCTAAAAAGTATTTACTTTGCTTGCGCAACGTTGTTGTTTGAATTTTCATACGTGGTTGTAAAAAAATACTGTTTATTAATTATTTTATAAATTTCCATTTATCTGATTTGTAAAATAAAATATTCAAAGTATATATTTTATTTTACAGAACGAGGTTTTATTTTACGGAGGTCGCGGGTCACAACCCGGACACGGAACTTCCACGGAAGTTTATATGTCTATTACATGTGTTTCGATAATAAAAATTTTAAATATATGAAATTTCTTAAATTTATAATAAATATGAAATATATTTCCGTTGTCTGGTACCTGTAACACATGTCCTTAAGTTACTTAGCACAGGACTCCGCTAACGTGGAGTAGTAAGTCCACAGATATTGTTGTTATATTTAAAAAAAACCGTAGTGTGTAGTGTGCGTAGAAAGGTTGTGTTTTAAGGTGCAAATAAAGTTGAAGTTGACGTGGCGGTTGCGACTGAAAATAACATTGAAAGTGTAAAAGGAACTCTGACGTGGATATTTGGTAGTGGACGGAAGTGATATTGAAAGTGATAAGTTGAAATGAAGCTGAGGAAGACACTGCGAAGTTTCTTCAAATTTTATCCGTAAGTATTTCCTTTATCCAACACAACTATTTCTAACACTGACACACACATCTTATCTGTACTTGTGTTTTATTATTATCGCATGCAGTTTAAAAACTATAGTTGGTAAGAGTAAGTAGTAACTAGAAGATCGGTCGTCTTGGCGTTCATTGAGAGGGGCCTATGTCCAGCAGTGGGCCGATAAGGGCTGACAATGATGGTGATGTTGATGATGTAATTTAAAAACTATAGTTACTATGTTGTTGTAGTCAACAGCTGTTAATTGCGACCCTATTCGCACGGTACGTCTACAGGCTGAACAAACAGCGTTATTTGTTTAACTTGTGTGTTAGTAGTAGCTGTTTTTTGTAGTATAGGGGCAAACCAGTAATCGGAGCCCTTCTAATAGTACCGACGCCCATACACATCAGAATAATTACTATGCCGATGCATTGCCCTCTTTTTTCACCTCCTCCCAGATGGGCCACCGGCTACTCACAAACCGCACCAAACGCGAGACCGTAAATGTCACTTTATTTGAATTCCGCTACAATGCGACATGGCACTATCGCTTACTAAACTTCTTTCCGGTATATAAGCTATATATGACCAACTTTCTCAATATTGCGGTCTCGGCTTCCCTGCCCGCGCCGCTGCTTCCCACTTGATCGTTTAAATTGTAAAACTTTAAATAAATATTTAATAAGTTGTGACACTATAATACCAACTACTTCATTAATTTTGTGGAATTGTATCTCACCCGTGCCAATAGAAGACGACACGCACGAGTTAAACGGATATTATTGCAAGACGAATATAGCGCCGTCTCCTCGGCACATATGAGTTATATCTTGTTTTTTCATAATGAGGGGATTTGCCGTCAGATCCCTGTCGGCGCTGGATCCCTAACTGTTCATATATGATATGACGCTATAATAACAATTTAGCGGGGGATAAGATATTTATAAGCATAAGCATACAACGTCTTGTAAAGATAAAATAAATTAAATGCCTTGGCAATATCTACATAAACAAGGTGGGGGGCTCTTCGTTCGGACAGTACGCGGGAGATAAATGGCTTTTATTGCACGGCTAATAAAGCGCCTTAGCTACGCTCATCACATGACACATTTTAATTTTAAGTGAAGGGAGAGCTTCACCTTCCAACCCCCGCCGGGGCTTCAACCCTGTACTCACAAACTGTTTATTTTTAAATATATTTATATATTATTCTATATATATATATATATATATTTCGTGTATCTTCGTAAGCTTTCTAATGTCATTTGAATATTTACATATCCTCTCATATCTTATTACTTAGTGATAGAAGATGGGTTCAGGTCCCTAAAGGCTAAGGATTGGGGCTGTTTACAAATGGACAAAAATATTTGTCGTCCCATCATACTCAACTCAGAATCTCATGATAGGAATAAATCGAGAAAAACCCTCATATTGTGTAATAACACGTGTTTTTTTATATACTTTCTGTACTCATTTGACCATTTACGTATGGTCTCCGTTACATCACATTCTAAGCTATGTTGGAAGGTAAAGGTTCTTGGCAAAATTAGCAGAGAATCTGTGATTTCAGATTGCTACAATCTAAAAATATTAACAAAAATCAAACTGACTTCAATATTAAGAAACTGAAATGTTGAAAATAAACTAAATTTAACAAATTTGAATTTATAAATATATAATTTTGAAAGATTACATATGTAGTGACAATAGTACCTGTATTCAGTCGTATGTGATGTGTTAGGAGCAGACAAACCTGCCGTTTTCTTAAGCAAACAAAATAAAAAATCATTGAGTTGTATTCTACTGGTGTTATGACAGCTTAGGTATCGACTTTTTATGAAAAAAAGACTTTCTTGAATTGAAGTAAAATGAAATCTTTATTGTGCACTTAACAAACATACAATTCAAAAGAAACACATTTACTTATATTAAGTACACAAAGGCGGCCTTATTGCTCAGGTAGTAATTTCTTAGAGGCAAGTCTGTGACGAAAAATATTTATGTTTAAGGAGACGGTTTTAAGGAGAGATAGAGCCAAATCGTAATATCGATAGCTACACATAAATACAGTAATACACATATAATTACATACATACAAATACATGTACATACATACAATACACGTACTATTCAGAAACATTAAGAAAAGGTGTACATTTAATATATTTTAGCTGGACAGATAATAATTATAATTCTTATAATAAGTATTTAGATACAAAGATGTGTATGGATTTAAAAACGGCTTGAATGTCTTGGATCAAGTTTGGAGCATAGATATACTGATTTTGAAGGATCTGCATAGAGATATTTACTGAAATGAAAGTTTTAGATTTCTAAAGGGTAAGTTTAATTAAGAATTAGCACAAAAATCTAATGTTAAAAAAGTATGCATTCGATTTTGTCATGTTAAAAAATACATAACAGGCACTTCGCACACATGCATCAATTTGTGTAAGATACATTTTATAGTGAAAGAGTTTACTGTCAAACAATAATTTTACTTTACAAATATTTTTTTATGTAATAGTTTTGCTTTTTCATAATTGGGATTGAGTTTCGTTCGCGGGACGATCATTAGTTTATATCCATGCAATTATACTTTTGCCCCACGTAATCAAAAGCAAAAAGTCTCACTTTCCACATAATCTAATTTACTCATCGAAGTGGGTATTTAGCAAAGTTTATTAAGTGATAATACAATGCAAATATAAAGGATTACCTTTATATTGTGTTTTCTTAAATATTTATGAAAAAATATATGTTCCTTTGTTTTTTTTTTAATTTTATATATCGGCACGTAAACGGTGCACAAATTCAACCATTATAATATTTTAACAGTAATATATAAAAATATAGGATAGTTTGTACACAAAAAAATATTGAATCTTTAATCCATCCAGATTCTTGAAATTCATTCGAAGACAGTTCCCTAGCTGTGGAGGAACGGCGAGTTGAAGTTTCCCACTCCAAGACGATCCAGGGTGTAAGTCAGAGTCGTCTAATGGGCGTTAGCATACAAAAAGGAATGAGGTCATAAAATAATTTTTAAAGTCTGTCTATATTTGGTGCAGAGATAGATAAAAATATATACAGTAAATCACAGTTTGATAATACAGAACACCGGTCGTCTTGGCGTTCATTGAAACAGGCATATGTACAGCAGTGGACCGATAAGGACTGATAATGATGATGAAAATCACAGTTTGTCCTCGATTTCTGAAGTGCAGAGAAAGTGGAAGTAGTATTGGGCGTAGAAATGGAAGTCGACGTGGAAGTGAACATGTACAGAAAATTCACGTGGTAGCGGAAGTAGAAAGGAAGTTGATGTAGATAATTCTAATAGTCCCTTCGTTTCCATCCTTGTGTGACATTATCAAATGCTCTTTATAATCGTTAGTTCACACATGATTGTATTTTATTTTAATTACCATTCTTATATATTTATTACGCGTATCTCAGAAACGAAGTAAACGGCTCGGATCCAATTTTGTACATGGATAAGTATATATAAGTATTTATTAAAAATGTAAATTTTAGATTTTCGGGGCAGAACTCTCTAAAAAAAGTACAGTAGTAATATTTTTTTTTTTAAAGAATACTGTCTCGTAAATCATTCACTTACATGACTTGCAATCATATGGATGGATGTCACATAACACTTTTCGTAATATAAAACCTAGATGGTGTGTTAATGGAGTTTAAGAAGTATGTTTAACGTCTAGACTGACTCAGAAACTAGATTAAAACGAGGAAGATGAGAGAAGAAAATATTGGTGCAGAGCAACACAACTGAAGGTGAAGGCGTCCTGTCAACTCTTTATCAAAATGATCATAACGATGGTCTCGTAAAGCAAATGGGAGCGCTATTTATATTTGGCGACACCACGCCCTTTATCGAGATCATTGTTATTGTTACACCGTCGGACGGCGGGAGCACCACACTGGAGTCACCTCAAATAGATATAGAAATTGAAAATAATAGATTATAAAAGATAGTAATATATGTAATATGTTATGGAGTAATAATACCTTGGTGAACAGTTACAATACAGCTAATTTTACTAAGTTTGTCGCGATTTATTTAATTGTTAGTGTCCCCCATCTCTATCTACTAAGATGTGTAAGTTATTTCTTTATTAATCTTTATTAAAATGAATAAGCACGCTTAGTTTCAATTTACTCTGTAGGTGATATATATTATTCTTGCCACATTATAAACTACACAATTTATACATCGGTGTGTAGTTTTTGAAGCTACAATTCACATATACACATAACACATATGTAATTTATTTATTTTTGAGAAACACAATTATTTAACATAGAATTTAGTAAATAAATTAATACAGAAATAATGGAAATTAAATATTGGTATTCACCAACCCCTGTGGCAAATATACTGTCTTCTACTTAGCTATAAGAAACTTAAAAGTCCGAAAGATGATTTCAGTCATTTCCTGAATCGATAAGTATCCGCAATACCACTTTATTTTGAAATATGTGTTACTTTATTAGTCTCATGTAATATATCTAGCTCTGACAAAAAACAATTAAATATCTAGCTGAATTATTATTGGGTTAATCAGGCAATCGCACAGGTTGTAAATGTCGTACCAAATTTATAACTTTTGCAATCGCTAGATCAACCTGATCGGACGTCGCTGCCAATTGGACACTCAATTTGGACCCAAAATTTAAATATTATTAATTATACTAATTGGATTTAAGTAGTGTGTTTGTCCATAAGTATTTTAAATAGAATGAAATACAAAAAATAAATGAAAAATACCCCCGACACCACAAAAAAACAAACACTCCAAAAAGAAAAAAAAGAAAATTTATCTCTACGTGTTGCATCCTCTTTAGAAGTACCATATAAATTACTTGACCATGAGCCTTGCCGTAATGGACCAGAACTTCGGTTGACAAAATGGAACTAGAAATGGCGAAAACATAGTTTATAATAACCTATTTTGGAACATTGAAAAAAATTTTTTTCAATGTTCCTCTGGGTAGTTTAAAAATATTAAAGAGGTCTTCATGATCTGGCACATTAAATAAATCGTTTGTGACATAGGGACGGACAGACAGGACATGATGAAACTATTGGGGTTCCGTTTTTTTGCCATTTGGCTATGGAACCCTAGAAACAATACCACACATTATCGTAGTTGGTAAAAATGATACATTCTCTTGGCTCACGTCAATCTATATGTCCCTGAAATTTATAAAATTTTATTCTATCATTTAGACGTCTCATATGTTATATATCACAAGTGAAAATCGCAAATTCATTTTTTATAATATTACTACTACTGTACCACAAGTTATTAAGTATTACTTTCCTCAACGGACAGAGACGTGTCAACAGGTTGAAGGATGGATTCGTTATGCAAGAGCGCGAGAAGTGTTCTTCTGTTTTCTTTTATAGAACCGGATAGCAAACGGGGAAACGTAGAAAAATCGCACGAAACACAGCTCAGCTGTCAATTTACGCAGTTGTCATGTGAGCGAGTAGTACCTTATCGGTCATGCTGGCTCAGTTCGGCTGCAATGCAGCATGGCACTATCTCGGACTAAAAAGTCCCACTGGTATTGTCACTTTGTTCATCGGGTTATTTTGTTTTGCGAAACCTATTCAGGATCCGCTATCTGTAACAGCGGCCTGATGCTGTCAGATCTGGGACGATTAATGAAGAGCGATGGTGATGTCCAAGGGAATTTCGTGGGTATTGGGCGTCTCCCTGAGCCACGGCTCTTGTACACACCATGATAATCGTATCGTATTTATGCAAGCAGTGTTCTTAAGCAAGCATATGTCTCGTACGGTTAATTTGAAAACTAAACCAATTTCTCCCATGATGCCATAAATAAACACCTTACATTCACACGAAAAAAATCTGAAAGCAAAATTCTGAATTTGAAATTAAAATATCACGGCTTTGGAAAAAAATATATTTTCGAATGCCCGCAACCACAGATAAGTTTGA
>JAFELO010001782.1:59183-77722 GCA_017140195.1 Eumaeus atala
CCGAAACACCTTGTTCTGAACGACACGGAGCCTCCGCTTATTCGTATCGCTCAGCAAGTGATGCCAGGCAGGAGTCGCGTATGTTAACCTCGATCTTATATGGACATCGGACTAGCGGAGACTTTTGTGTCATATACATACACACACATATGCGCTGGCGCCCACGCGCCCATGTACATACGCGCTTACGCACACACGCAAATACGAGTCCACGCGCAGACGCGCATACTTCACGCTTATTCCCTAATGGGGGTAGAAAGAACGGAGCTCCACATCACGATCCTCACAATATACTATACTTATTTTAGACATCATGACGTAATACTATACTTCTATGATTAAATTACTCCACACCTAACATCTAATTACCTCCTATATATGACATACGATAAGCCACAATGTGGTTTCCGAATCTTACCCCTTCCGGATATCTCGAGGGTACATCGATCCTATGAGCAAGAACCTGCTGATTCAGCTGCTATCTTATCGCATGAAATTTAAACTAGCTGGTGTTCAATATAACATAATCAGTGAAATAGTTTTAATTCATCGTTTATATAGCGTAGACACTGTTTTGTTTGTTTGCCACTCCACCTACATCAATCAAGCAAGCAAGAAACATTAACGAAGTTGGTTACATGGAGAGGAATTGAAAAGGAATAATTGGTAAGATGAGATAGAATAATATAAGTAAGAGGTATCAACTCGATCGGTCGGCCCCCATTCCATCCGAAACTTACGCCCACTCGTGTTCTTGATAATATAACCAGTGAAGTAGTTATATCTATTACCCTGTTTATATTACGTTGACACTGGTTTGGTTGCTTACAACTCCACCTGCATAACCAAGCAAGCAAGAAGATTGAACGAAGTTGGTTACAAGGAGAGGAATTGAAAAAAAAGTAGGTAAGATGAGTTAGAATAATTTAAGTAAGAGACATCAACTCGGTCGTGTCGGCCCCATTCGATCCGAAACTTATGCCCATCCGTGTTCATGATAATATAACCAGTGAAGTAGTTTTATCTATTACCCTGTTTATATTACGTTGACACTGGTAGGGTTGCTTACAATTCCACCTGCATAACCAAGCAAGCAAGAGGAATGAACGAAGTCGGTTACTAGGAGGGGAATTGGCAAAAAATGTTGGCAGAATGAGTAAGAATAAGGTTCTTTCGTACTTATGGCCTGTTTCACCGTTCTCAGGTATAACAATTACTAACATGTTGCGAACATAAATAACGAATTTCGGTTCCACAGGTTCCTAATACGAGACGCTGCCAAATAATCATTATCTAGTCCAGTTGAGTGTTCGAGCGGCGGCTAGTCTGCGGCCATATGATCATATTCAAAGAAAAACACGCTTCCGGATCTTTAAAGCGGTCATTTGAAATGCAAACATGATATTATGCGAATTATTACAATTTTCGTTCTGTAAATTATAAATTAACACTTAAAAATAAATTAAAAAAAATGAACAAATATAGTTGGGAAGTAAATAATTTTAACAAACAATGGTTCAAAATTATTTTTAATTGATTATTTTGCGATGTTGTCAGCTCGTCAAACTTAATTAATTATTAAAAAGCTATAGTGGAACCGAAAAACCTTTACACAGGAGACACTTAGAACAAGGTTTGTTAACACCGTTGTAGTAGCCGGTGAAACAGGCCTTAAGTCTTATAACTTTTTCTTCAACGTTTGTTGTTTTGTGATTATGAATAAACCCACTATCTCTCATAGTACGTCTTACAATGCATTACATTGTGGCATATATTGTGTTATTCATACAGGTAGGTACTGGCGATTTTCACTATCATCCAACACCGACTGGGTTATAACGCAGTCGGTGTTGGATGATTATACCAGGGCTGATTGATAACTGGCCGAAACGACGATCCTAAAAAAAGAGAGGCAAACAAAATTTAACACATTATATTCTATCATATTTTCGATAATGGAACGTCAAATTTTAATTTATTCGAACTGACAGAATTTGTGTGAGGGGACCTAGAACTTTCTCTGCCCTAAATTTTCTCAACAATAAAAAGAAACGAAAGTAGTGCGGTGATATATAGTTTTACGTTTTAAAACGGAAAATAGCAACCCAGGTAAAAGTCAAGCTAGACAGTGTTTTGGGTAATACTGCCCCTGCATTGAGTACAATTCACACTTGGGTAGCTGATTTTTAACGTGAGAGACCGAGCTGTGGAGACGCCAACAGGTCTGGCCGTGCAAATGAATTCACGAATCCGGACATGATCAAAAAGATGCAAAACGTCGTTTTTAATGGTCGGCGCGTAAAGTTGCGGCAAATAGTAGAGATAGAAAGCATTTCTTGTGAACGTTTTTTACATTTTACACCAACATCCGCGATTGAAAAATCTTTGCGCGCGATGTTTGCCGCGTCTTCTCACTATTAACCAAAAGAAACGTCGAGTGGACGATTCGTCGGAGTGTTTGACGCTGTTCAAGTTTTTGCGGCGATAACGCCGCAAAAACTTGAGTTACATAAGTTGTCACATAAGTGACAGGAGATGAAACACAGATACATCATTACTCCTGGAAATAAAGAACAATCTAAGCAGTTGGCTGAGAGCGGAAAACCTGCGCCGTGGAAAGCAAAAACGGTTTTGGCGGTCGGCAAAGATGGCGACTGTTTTTTGGGATGCTCGGTGTATTATTTTAGAGGATTTGCAAAGAGGAAAAATAATAAATGAAGAGTATTATGAAAGCTTGCTGCAAAAATTTTGTGAAAAAATCCGAAAGAAACGGCCTTACATGGCCAAAAATTAAGTTTGATCCCACCACGACAACGGACCTGCGTACTTGTCAAGGGTTGCAGTCACCAAACGATTTTTCGGATTTTCAGAAGATTTTCCGGAATAGAGCCGCAATTCATGGAAATTGCGGCTCTATTCCGGAAAATCTTCGGTATTTTGAGGGGTTAGAGAAATCAATTTATCAAACAGATGTAACGGCATAGGAGAAAGATACTACGTTGAAAAATAAAATTGTTTTGAAAAGATTTTTTTCCGACACATATCAATCACCCCTCGTAGGTCCTGGTCGGTGTATACAATCGTGGGTAAAACTGTATTTTAGACAGTGAGACGGAATTTATACACAACGTTTTCTTAATCAGAATACTGTACACATATCTAATTCCCTGTTATACAAAATATTCAATACTCCACTGTGTATCTTCCGAACTTTACCCCTTCCAGCAAGAGTTACCTCCCCGGTTGTGACGGCACGATTAGACCCGAACTTTTAACTCGCCCGTGTTCAAGGTAATATTAACGGGGAAATGGCACTAACCCATTACCCTGTGTATATTGCCCGGACACTGGTTTGGTTTTCTTCTCCACTATCAAACAAGCAGGGAGAATTAAAGAAGTGGAATTTTGTTAAGAATTGTTGGTAAGATAAATTTAGAATAAGGCTCTTAGGGCTATAAACTTTTCTACAAATTTTGTCGTTGTGTGATTTTTTCACAAAAATGTTGCAGCAGCCTTGTATAATAATCTTCATTTATTGTTTTTCCTCTTTGTTCCACTAAAACACCTCGACCATCCCAAAAAACAGACACGACCACTTGGCCGGACGACAAAACCGCTTTTGATTTCTTTGGCGCAGGTTTTCCGTTCTCAGTCCACTGCTAAGTTTATTTCGAGAAGATGATATCTAATTAAGCCTTATATTGCGGCAATTTATTATGCTATATATAATGATACTCATACTGGCGATTCCCACTACCCTCCAACAAAGTCAACCAGCAAAAAAGTAAAAGTAAAGTGTTCGTGTTAAGTGACCTGTCGGAGTCGAGGGAGGAGGCCAAGATGTTAATAGCAAAATTTTCTCTCTCATATTGGGATGCAGCTCTTCCATCTGAGCTAGAGGGAGGGATGGGCCCCTCTTTCGACCTCAAACCTAGTCTCGCCCGACGAGCACTTGTATACGTGCGATGAAGCTGCTGTATTGCATTTCTCCTCTCGCTTCCACAGCATAAATTTAGATGAAAAGAAACACGGACGAACTTATATAAGTGCATAATTATACTGCATATGCAGTTCCTGAATTTAACATAAAATTTTGACGTGAAGGAGTGTTTGTTTAGCACGAATATTTACAAATTAATAACATCACATACTAAAGGACACCTACAAGCTTATAACAATTACAAAACCTATTTCATTCTTACAACTTTATTTAAAAATATGACTGACACATGACACGTAAAAAAATATTATATAACTAAAAGACATATGAGCAAAAATATATAGGGTGAATTGTTTTGTTTACTGAGCCTTTTATGAACATCACCTTGAATTGATGAAAGAAATCAACTGCAGTAGGTATTTCTAAAAGAGGCTATACGCTTATAGGTCATATTCATTTCTCCTATAATTTTTCTTACAAATCTTATGGGCGGGGCTCACCTTAACACGCACTATGAATGTTTTGCAGGTTAAGGGAATCCCTATCCTTTCCACTTCTCCAGTGGAAAGTTTGGCAAACGGCTTTGAGGGAGAGTGCAAGTCATGTTGATCCTCAAGGCAAAGCCAGAGGTTATCCTTCTCGTGGTGCTGCCTGTTATTGGTCTATTTCACTCAGAAATAGACGTAACAAAAATCTCGGCTGAAACTTTACACTTATTATTTTATATTTGCTTGGCTTATATAATTTATTCTCACTTTCCTTGACCATTTTGTTACGTTTCTCAACTAAATTTTTCTAAATTATTTTTTTATTACTACACTAATCAATGGGCTGGTGGTGTAGCATGATAATGAATTAATCAAGTACATCTCAATTGCACTCGTCAAAATAAAATGTTTAACAAAAAAAAAAAAAAGATTTTTTTATTTGTGTTCCTGCTTAGTGTAATTAATTATATTATTGGAGTTTAATTCTTAACAAACGATAAACGGGCCGAGAAGATGAAAAATTATGAGAGGTTACATCCTGTGAAACAGCACCGCAGAGACGGTTCTTGTCTTATTGTATTTTTAACACAGGAATCGTTATTAAGAAGTAAACTACAGTCCATTTGTAGGAGTTGACACACGCCATTATCAATATTTTTGAAATTGTTAATTAATTATGTACTTAATGCAGAGTATAGTCAAATAACTATTTTATTTCTTTCTTTATTGTAGTTTACTCGTATATAGCACAATGTTGTTATTAAAAAGTAAAATTATAATATGATATTGTTTTTTAAACTTTGTCTATATATTATACTATATGTTATTTACTTTGTTCCATGCAAGTAATATTAATACCTAAAATTATATAGTATCTAGATGCCGACCGCATATATAATAATAACGTTAAATATATTAACGCTGGGAATTTAATGTAACTAGTAACTTCAAGACGTTACTACATTGTGACAGTGTGTGTAATTTGGAACGATCTATTTAAGCAATTGCCACGTTATTAAAAAACATTAACATTTATTTAGAATTCTCTTTTATTTTCAATATACATACATAATTAAAAATGTTAATATTTTAACAACATGATGTCCTCGTAATATTTGCCCGTACAGCATTTTTATTGACACGACATTCAAAACTTATTTACATGGCGATGGCATAGTGACTGGTAACTTTTTGCGTTTATCCGTTCACTGCTGGACGCGGACGCTACGTCATTATCATCAAATCGTGCGTCTTCAATCAATATCTTGATTAAGGACGCTTTGGCGATAATTACTACGCTGAACCGATGAAGGCAATAAGTTACTAGCCAACGTCTTGGAACTTGACGGACACTGATGAAAATTCTTCTAAAAGACGTGTGGACTTTGTGCTGAGATAATACTCGATTCAATATAGTTTCCGCTTTGAAGAAATTTTGACCACGGCAACTTGTTTTGTTTAGTACTAATAATTTTCAATTATTAATTAGTACCATCCAAATCAAGTCGTCAAGTGTCTCTCAAAATATCATCACATCAAGAATACACACGAGAGAAACCATTTATAAATTAGTATTTTTATTATTATTATTATTTTGATCTTACTTTTATATTAATTAATAATAGTGAAATTCTGATAGTTTAACATATTAAATTTTATCTATGTATTAAATTATAAGAATTACAGACCTATAATTTAATATAAAATTAAGATTAAAATAATATTTTATTCATGTGTATTTGACTGTTTAGCTATCAAAAATTAAGTATATGTACTCTTATTATTTTCGTTTATAACCCTTTTTTCATGAATTCTACCTCATTAACTTAAATTTAAATTTTTTTTTTCATTTTTGGTTTGGGCGGGGCTTACCTTAACACGCACTATGAATGTTTTGCAGGTTAAGGGAATCCCTATCCTTTCCACTTCTCCAGTGGAAAGTTTGGCAAACGGCTTTGAGGGAGAGTGCAAGTCATGTTGATCCTCAAGGCAAAGCCAGAGGTTATCCTTCTCGTGGTGCTGCCTGTTATTGGTCTATTTCACTCAGAAATAGACGTAACAAAAATCTCGGCTGAAACTTTATCCTTTCTCTGTTATTCTTAATTTGGCTTCTTTATCTATATTTATGGTATTATTTTTATATAAAATGTTATTTATATCTTATACCTTTTTGAATCTCATATTATTTATGTATTTAGTTGGTACCCACAGAATCACATTAGAAAATACAAACCGACATTTAAAAGCTATAAAAAGCAATACTGTAGGTTAATATATATTCGATATCTGTAATATAATATGCTGGAAATATATAAATCCGAGAGATCCACATATTCTCATAGGTTACCTTCACTCAAGAAATCACATCGAAAGTCTAACAAACAAATACGCTTTCACTTTATTATTGACTTGTATGGAAGATGGGGAAAACTGCAATAATCATTGGGTGAAAGTATACCCAATGATTACTGCAGTTTTCCTTTAAAATATATAATCTATTGCTTTTTTTATAGAATTTGAGGACAAACGAGAAATCGGAGCCATTTACGACTACCGACGCCCATGAACATCCACATAATTACCATGCTGGTGCGTTTTCCTCCTTCCGGCCCCAATGGACCACCGGCTACCCACAAACCGCACGAAACGTGACACTGAAGATGTCACGTCACGGCGGAATAATGTGAGGATACTACGCCAGACATGTCCGCCCAATCCTGTTGCATAGGAGGATGCAGTGTCATGCTCTATGCATGGCACGACCTCCTCCTATGCGAAACAGCACGACCTCTTCCCAAAATTATTGTTTTTTGTCATTTATTACTTACCTATATATTATCCAGTATTTTCTTAAAATATACACAAGTGCTATCTTATACACAAGTGCTATCTTATACACAAGTGCTATCTTATACACAAGTGCTATCTTATACACAAGTGCTATCTTATACACAAGTACTATCTTATACACAAGTGCTATCTTATACACAAGTGCTATCTTATACACAAGTGCTATCTTATACCCCGTCCACATTAAGCTCCTGCTCGTTTTATTTCAAAATAAGTCCCTGATTATTCCTGCGGAAGCAGGGCGTGTATACAAACTAACATGACACTCATTTGCTCTCGACGTTGGGTAATGACGAACTTCTAAATAATTAGTGGTCGCCATCCGCATGCTAATTGCGTCAATTACGTTGAGTTAACATGAAAATAATATTATTTACATTATGCCTTGCAGGTGTATTGGACCAGAACGATTGGGGTGGTACCTCTCGCTTACGTACCGGCCACTATCATTTATTTCATCGTAATCTGTCGCTTTCCGGCGTGCAATTTGTGAGTTTTCGGTGGCCCATACGAGTGAAACAATGGAGTACGCGTGGGAGTGGAGTAAGTAAATACAGCAGCGGCATGAGAAGTATTGCGTTTACACACTCGCACTGCTAACTGTCCTGCGTACTGCCCTGCGCAGTTCGGCGCGGTGTGAACGGGGTATAATGTAGATGCAGTGGCTCTAGTTATAATATTGTTTGTGTGTTAAACGTCTTTTGCGTGAATATGGCATAATTTTTTATTACCTTTCCAGATCTCCCACTATTTTCATATAAAATAAAATATCATATTAATCTGTTGCTCCGATTAGATGTAGGTCAATGGACAATGAACACAGTTAATTAATAACCAGGTATTAGTTACTATACATTGCGTAATTTTTTCTAATTTTGATACTTTTAAGTACGTTTTATTATTTTGGAGGCAATTATTACAGGTGCAAGATCAAAAATGAATAGAGCGTAACCAAGATCTAGAAGACATAATCTAACATGAATGGAAAATATTAAAGGCTGCGAATAAGATGTCAATTTTATTATATAATGAGTTTGTATATATATATATATATATATATATATATATATATATATATATGACTGAGGCCAATCCAGCCAGAAGGGATCAACTAAATGTAGTGTAGCAACCTCACAAAGATTTAAGACAATGGTACATACAAACCTATTTTTATTGATATTTAGATGCGAGTTGGTGTAGAGGATTTATACGAAATTTCCATTACAACATTTCGATTTCTTCAAACTTTGTCGCCTCGTGGAAAAAGCCGAGATAGTCCTCACAAGTAGCATAGATGATATTATGAATCAGTTTGAATATCGTGTCTGAATTGTTCGGTTCATTATTAATAATTGGTCCCGCTCATAGAGCTATCATATAAAAATACTTTACACGTTGACAGTCTGATAACTATTAAATATTAAGTATGACAGGTGGAAGACCACGATCAGCCCACTCACCGACTCAAACGGCCAACGCCACTACAACGCCCCGACACGAGCAGACATGCACGCTAACCACCTACAGACACAATTCACACCACACCCAGCAGCACCAGTCGCCGCCGAGCACCACGAGTACGTAAAAGGCCGCGTTCGAGAGCTCCTTTCGAGCTCGCCTCCGCCGCTGGGCGGGAGGGACTTTATCACCCCCGCCGTGCTGCGGGAGGTCACCCTTCGCCTCTCGAGGCGCAAAGCACCAGGCCACGACAACATCCCTCCCACAGCACTTGTGATGATGCCGTGGCGCATAGCTAACGGCGTTCTCCGCTTGTCCCACTTTCCGGCTATCTGGAAGGAAGGGAGAATCGTAGTCCTTCCAAAGCCGGGTAAGTCTCTGAACCTACCCGGAAGCTACCGGCCGCTGTCGCATGTAGCCAAGTTCTACGAGCGGCTACTGCTCCGGAGACTGAAGCTGTACGTCCGAATAAGGGACGAGCAGTTCGATTCCCGGGGCGACCACTCGGCCACACTGCAGCTGGCGAAGCTGAAGGTCGGAGTCTTTCTCGACATGGAGAACGCCTCCTGGTCTAGTTTGGGGGCGCCGGCGTCCTGCTGGCCCTCGTGCGACTAGTAGCGTCGTTCTTGGAAGGGAGGACCTTCCGAGAAGCGGTGGAGAGGCGACATTCCTCCCTGCAGGATATACGTGCTGGAATGCTGCAGGGCAGTTGCCTGTCCCCTTGCCTCTACGCGACCTATACCAACGACATCCTGCCGCTCAGCAACCCAATGGTAATGGATGACGGTGATGTCTAGCTCGCGCTGTTCGCTGACGACAGTGCTTATATCTCCTCGTCCCGAAAGCCGGAGCTAGCAGCTGAGCGAATGCAGTGGCTGGCTCGACAAGTGAAGGATGTCTGTCAACGTGGACAAAACAGCATCCCTATTTGTCAGCAAGCGGCGCAACATGACGGGGCGGTTGAAGTCGAGTGGCCAGGAGTTGACTTGGAGGTCCCCGGTCGTGTACCTCGGGTGCAGCATTGATCGCACGCTGCGGATGGGCTCGCAGGTTGATCGAGCGATCAATCAGGCGAGGGCAGCCCGCGCCTTACTGCGACCAGTGCTCGCATCCGAGAATCCACTACGCACGAAACTGGATATATACAAGACGTACTTCCGATCGCGACTCACTGACGCTGCCCCGGCATAGTACGCGCTCACCTCTCCGAGCCAGAAGAAGCGCCTGCAAGCACAGCAGAGCATATCCCTTTTTCCCGTTTCATTCATAGAGATAATAGATGGAGTAGGGAAGCTAGTCTAAAGCACCTCCGTCGAAGTAGTAATGGAAAGCAAATGGGGCTCACTATCTGTCTATCTTTCTAACTGAGATATAAGATCTTAGATCGAAATAAAATAGTTTCCCAATGAGCGGTCTGTTGACAAACATTAGTGATCAATGCGTATCAAATAGAGTGAGCAATGAATATGCGAGATAAGACGGACAAAGATAGTATTTCTCATTTTCCTTCTCTATCAACTGACGCGGACAGCCAGCTCTCGGCGTTCCTACTCTATCTATAATATTATGTCTATGGATTGATTGCCTTGTTGAAAACACCGAGATCGTCATTACCAAAGCAAGCATACATTATGGATCAGTTTGAGTATCGGATTAGTTTGAGTATCACATCCAGCTGGTTCAGCCCTTCGTAAGTAATTCAGCATGTTCATAGAGCCATCATGAAGAAAAATCACCACATGTTAATCGTTCAATAACTGTTCATTATTAAGTATGGTGTGCCAAAGGATGGGGTTAATGTAAAGACTAAGGACAATAAAACTATTATCAACATGAAACAGGAGGGTTTAAGCAGTAGAATGTAGGAATGCGAGGAATTATAACATTCATTGTAATTCATGCGAATGTGAAGATTTTTCATCATCATCATTATCAACACTGCTAGTCATAGGCCTCTTTCAATGAAAGCCAAAAGCCAAGTCGACCGATCTCCTGCTACTCGCATCCATCCCGCCAAAGCTACTGCACGGAGATCGTCTTCCCACCTGGTGAACGGCCGGACAACACTTCGTTTTCCTAAACGCGGCCTCCATCCCAGAACCTTAGTGGCCCATCTGCCATCTATTCTTCTGAGTGTGTGACCAGCCGTTGAAGATTCCTCACATTCCTATAATTTTTGCAGGCCTCCAACCATCTCTGCACAAAATATCTCGTTAATCCGTTGTTTCTATTTGAACGAAGTTATTTTATTGTTGGACATAAACAAATTACTTTTCACCTTAGTGTACTAATGTATGTATATGTGTATGGGAGATGAAAAACTTCCGTCATCATTGCGCTTAATGATTGCTACTGTTTAAAAATATCCTTTTCTTAAATGATACTATTATTATATTGGTTTAATTTTAGGTGGAGATTTGTTAGTTTGTTTAATTTTATCGACAACTACGAATAGGAGGCCCTTCTTTTATTATTATTTTTTGTTGACAGGCTGAAACGTATTTACTCACCATCACCCGCGGCACATTGTAGTGCCAAATACTCACAACAGTATCGCCTTTCGTTAGGTGCTCTGGAAATACAAATCATCAGGGACCTCGACGGCTAGTCAGTCCCCTATGGGACCGACGCCTCGTCCACAGCAGGGTCACCCAGCACCACAGGACAACCCTGTCAACGTTGTGATAATGCTATGAGGTGAGGTCCCTCCATCCTCGCCACTTGCTCAGTGCACAAAAACGCCTCCACATCACGCTCCATTGTCCCCTCTTCTAATAAGAGGGGTACAAAGAGCAGCCCCCTCGGTTCAATTGGCTTCGCCCAAGGTGTCTCGGTTTCATCCCAAGCTACTGAACCGCACCGCCTCGACATGGCTTGAACCATTGTGGGGGCGAATATGGTGGACTTTCTTTGTCCGATTTATTTCAAGTTAATTAAATTCCAATATAACTTAATTTTTACTGCTATTTTTAGTTTGGCCAGTGCTGGCCTTGATACGCCTTGTAAATGTTTTGCGAATTAAGGGAATATTCCTTCCACTTCTGCAGTGGATAGATAAACGGCTTTGTGGGAGAGTGTAAGTCATGTCGATCCTCAAGGCAAAGTCAGAGGTTCTCCTCCTCGTGGTGTTGGCCCGTTATTGGTATTTTTCACTCAGAGATAGATGAAACAAAAATCTCGGCTGAAACTTTATCCTTTCGCTGCTTAATTTTCTAAACTTTTATAACTTTTATAACGTTACTTAACGAAGGACACTTACTAGATGTATATAGATCATGAAACGAAATCGGAGAACACATTTGTGAACCAATCCCAGTTTTATTTTTTATTTTCTCTATCCTTTGGTAGCTTCTAGTTATAGAAACTTGATATTTATTGTCAGTATAAGGACTCAAAAAAAAAAACACTTTTTTGTTGCAATGATTTTTTAAAATCGTTTTCTGCTAGGAAACATATGTTTATAATATAAATATATGTTTATAAATATATGTTTAAAATATATAGTTCATCGTCTCTGCTGGAGTTGTGTATATTTCAGTTTCAATCCACTTTAAACGAAATATTTGAACTGTTTAACGAGGCATTTTCCTCATATTCTTCACATTCCGTCGATTTCTTTATACAACTTGCACAACATTCACTTGAATTTGGAAAATCCAGTTGTAATTGTTTTTTTACACTTTAGCTTTTTATTCATTTTGATAAATCAATCTGTTAGATAGACACTGCACAAAGGAGGCGTATTCACTAAACAGTATACAAACGCGTGCACACTCCAAACACGTTTAACTAGAAGTGACAGCAGTGACAGCACTATGCTAACTGGGCGAGGCGCGCTGGGCGCCGCGTTTTCTTCGGTGCGGTACCAGGCCCTGTACCGCACTGAAAGAATGTTCCTATTCGTCCCTTGCGAACCAGGCAGAACAGACACGGTACGTCTTTTTATAGACTATTGAGTTCTATTCTTAAAATGAGCTACGGTATATAACTATCTCTTTTGTACCTCGAGTACAACTAAAGTAACAGCTCCCGCTCAGAGCGAGATTACACGATTTTAGCCTTCGTGCCAGGGAAAGACCAGGACCAGGCGAAAAGGGCCTGGCTTAGCATCAAACGTGTTAAGTAGGTATCTATTATTATATTTCAGAAAATCTTACAGATGACTGGTGTTGGATAAAAATCAAGCACGCGCTACTGACAGCTGGAAAATATAGTCTAAGACTGAGAAGAAAGTAGGAGAGGTTATACTTTAAATGTCAATTTTATCAAATATACTCATAGGTATGGAGGACATGAACAAATCCAGCCAGAGGTGATCTGACACGCCACCGCTACTCACATTACTAATGCACAATAATATGATGGTGTAGTACGTTAAAGTAATTGTAGTGTAGCAACCTCGCAAAGACTGCTTGTGCACGAAATCAAACTGTAAATAAATGCTAAGTTTATTATTATATACATTAGAAAGAATACAGAATAATGATATGGATCTTTCATTACAGGATTTCGATTTCATCGTACTTGCCACGTGGGATAACCGAGATAATCACTATCAAATACTATGGATGATGTTTAGAATCAGTTTGAATATCGTCTCCGACTTGTTCACTTTACTTACAATGGCAAGTAATTGAGCATATTCACAAAGCTAAGTGGTAATTGTTATGTACGAAAAATATAGAAAAAATATATAAATATTAAATTTCATAATTGGCCGTCTCTACCTTTTGTGAGATGTACACTTTATTAGATGCGGTGTAACAAACATCACTTTACTCTTGTAACAACTGACAACATTTGGAGTATTTATGAATTAGGCAAAGTGTTACTAATTTATGAATTACATTTCAGATGCAAAGGAGAGGATACATTTTTATATTAAACACAATAACACTATGCAAACACATATAGTCTTGCCCTAAATATTGTAACAAAGAAAAAAAAAATTTTTGAATTGTAAATAATATTTATTACTTTTACAGTGTTAGTTTAATTAACACGAATATTAAACAATTAAAGATATAAATTTTCCAAGCGGTCTACAGTCCTTTAAATGTTGAGGCCAGGTATCGATAGAAGCAGGCGCACTCCATCCATGGGTAAATTCTTCACTGCCAATCGTATGGATTGGTCCAAATTATCATTGCGTTTAAGGCAAGCTGATCATAAATCCTAGTTCAGCGGATTAAAATAGGGACTAGACGACGGCCAGTCTTCAGCTCTGAATAAGTCCGAGACGTGCGCTTCCAACCAAAACTTTGTAGACCGAGCTTTGTGACCCGGCGCCGAGTCTTGTTAGAAGGACCACACTTGGTTATTGAACATGGTGTTATTACGAGGCTTAGCTACCCTCTCAAGAATGGTATCTTAATACACTTGTGCTGATGTTTTGATATCCTTTTCATAAAAATATGGCTCAGTCACTCCTTCATAGCTAACACTCCACCAAACCTACACTGAATTCGGATAATGCCCACACTGCTCTCTGGCGACAAATTGGGAAGTTTCCTTTTAGAGCTTCGAGCATAAATACAGTCCTTTTTTTGTAAAATGTTGCTCAATCTTAAAAAAGAATCCACCAATAAACATTTTTTTTTTCTAAGACCTCCCTTTGCGTATCGCTTCAGTAGTTCAATTTATCAGTTAAGAAGTGACCAGTGCATATCGTACAGGCTTCAAGTCCTAAGTCATTTCATAAACTACGCGACATTGTTCTAGGTGCTATCTTCATTTCCCGAGTTAAAATCTTTTGCTTTCGGTCAGGATTTCTTTGAATTCTTTCCTTTGCTGCTTTGACCACCTTTTTCGTGCGAACACTACGTGGACGAACAGATGTTCCTCTGCCATAAACTGCACCTATCATTAGCCCGGTACACATATACACACCGGACTATAACCATAATATCATTGTTTATGGAGAATTCAAAAAATTGCATTTGGCTCTATACCTACTTTGTGAAAAGCAATCACAGCAGTTCTGTCCTCTTTATCATCCCACTCCATTTTAATATCGCAAAATAATATACAATTTATTGGCGCCAAAATGAGAAAACAATGAACAATCGTATAAAAATGACAGATTCCAAATTCAAATTTAATTATTTTTTATTGTAACAATATTTACGGCCGGACTAAGTATTATTGCTGTAAATTTATTAAATGTGTTACGTCAGGATGACACGGAAGGTATGCGACTATTTTTGGTGACGGACTATGGGCGAACAGTATTACGCGTGTAATAGCAACTTATAACAAATCACAGACACAGTAACCATATAAATCTCTTGACAGATAGATTTAATTGAATGACTATGACTTGATAGCCAAAGGATAAAATTGCACTTTTTATCGCTAATTGCTTTATATTCTAATACATGTGCTTGTAATGCTTATGTTAGTTGTACATATTATATTTATATAGAGGCTGCATACTAAGTTTGTTATGATATGAGTACTACCAAGAGCTGGTTTTATTATCAAGTCATAGCAATACTTAAGGCAAAGTTATAGTTCCTGTGGTGTTCCTGTTATTGTTATTTTTTCACTCATAAATATACGAAACAATAATCTCGACTGAAACTTTATTATTTCACTGTTACATTTCCTTATCTTTTTTGACTTTTTATCATTTATAAGTAAACAACGATGACTGTGTTAAGTTGTATTTGTGTAGCTTTGTTATATTTTCATATCTATCTATATAAAGACAGACTCGACTAGAATCTCGAAATTTGGTATAGTGGTAATTATTACATCATACTTAATAATGTAAGGGTGTACTAAGAAATGATTTTGTGAATTCATGACCATAATTTTTAATTTAGTAAGAGGCAGTGCCATGCTGCATAGAACATTTTTTTTCTGAGGTAGTACCATGCATAGTGCGTGACACTACATCTCTTTATGCAACGGAATTGGGCCGGCACGACCGGGGAGGTACCCCTCGCTCACATAATGCAGCCGTAAGATGATATCTTAGTGTCGCGTTTCGTGTGGTTTGTGAGTAGCCGGTGGATTATTTGGATGTTCATGGGCATCGGTGGTCTTAAAAAGACTCTGGTTGCTCGTTTGCCCACCTATGCTATAAAAAAACGTGGAGGGTTAAGTTTATATAGAATCTGATCGTTTCACTTGAGCTTGATCATTTATATCATATATATAAGTTGCGGCGTACTTGAATAAAGTGTTATGCAGACAAAGTTATTGGCAATGCGTATACAGCGGGCCCCCGATAATGCGGCCCCCCTGTAATCCGACATAACATTGAATATTACAAATATTTGACGATCTTCGCTAATGTAGATGACGCATCATCTTATCTTATCATTGGATATGTAATTTGTCGGATTACAAGGTACTCTTTTGTAACAAGAACCGGACTATGGGGGGTCCTACGCAGTGCTCTGTAATTCGACAAATTCTATAGTCCGACTCTGCCCTGCATAATGTTTGTCGGATTACCGAAGGTCCACTCTACCTTCACATTCTTTTTATGTTCTCACGCAGTGTACAAATTGTAATTGTTACTGTGTTTGAATAGCAGTAGATGCATGAAATAATTAGAGCACCTTTACTACTTGCACTTTTTTTATTCCAACCGGGGATCAAAAAAAATACTGTAAAATCCAATCACAATACGAATATGATTCAAACGTTGTTATGAGTATCGTTGGGAAGGTGGTAAAGTCTTAGTCCGTAGGTTAGCAGCTAGTGATACAAATATCGTAATATTCGCATTATTATTTGCTATACATGGCGAAATCGAAAGCTGTAAGCTGTAGGCTACAGCTTTCGATTTCGTCAAGTGTCGATAACGTGTGCAGAAAACAGAGAAACTAGCAGTTTAGATACCACAGATGCTAGTACACATCTTCCATATGGAATTCGACATGTTAAGTTTATGGTAAGAAATTTGCATTATAAAATAAATGCACATGTTTATATTTCAAATAGTGTACATTTTAATTATGTGTAAGGTTTCGTGATATGCGGCGCTCCGTTCTCTCTATTTACCCATTAGGGAACTTGCGTGAAAACGTTTGTATGTTTATGTATTTTTTGTGCGGTTATGTTACAACGAATTAAGTTAACGTTTCAGATACAAGTAAAAAGGAACGTCTCCAACTAAGAAGTCAATTGACACTGATGAAGATTATAGCTCTGAATGAGTATAATGAAGATGAAATTAAAGGACTATTCTTCCCATTGGATAAAAGCTTTATATATGAATCTCTTTCCTAATCTATTTCATAAAAGACAAACCAAATTGTAATTTGTACTAGATCCGATATCCTAATGTAAACCTTAGCTTTGTAAAGGGCAACGTATTTGTAGACTGCAGTAGTGTAGCAATGCAAGTCCTCGCCCTTTTTTCAGGATGTTAAATGTAATTAATATTTCATTTCAAATACTTGTAAAAACGACATTGAAAAATTGTATGTATCGTTAGCTCTTGTATTTTGATTAATAATTGAATCACTCTGAGGAACAGAGGAGTAAGTATACGGGCAACTCTGTAAAGACGTGCCAGAAACCTTTATTGGAATACATTTGACACATTCAATTTCGATGCTAAACTTTATAATATAGATGGAATATATGTCGAAATATAGAACCAGAAATCTCTATTAAAATATATTTGTTTCATTTAAAGATTTCTAGATCTATTTAGATGTAATATATACTTGCTAAAATGTTTTAACATAGATGGAATTTAATTGTGATTTAATAGACAAAATTGATGGATACAATGAAATTATTACATTTTTGTTTAATTTAAAGTTCTTAAATCGGAATGATATTTAAAAATATAGTTATATATCCCACTAGATGACTGTTAACAACATGTTATATTTCTAAATTTTATATTTAAGAAGGTTTATTGTTATTTTGGTACAGTGCGGTTTTAAACCAGGAGGGGCGTAATCAAATTGCCGAGCGTGATGACCACTTCAATGTGGATGATGAGGGGATGGCGATTTTATTTTGCTCTTCAATTGTGGGAATTTTCATTCGAAGGTCGTCCTTCAACAAGATATACTCCCCGCTAAATTGTGTGCTTTGTTCTCCAGATTGTCAACATTGCCTTCAGCTATCGATGCCAATAAGACCAATCAGAAGCAGCGACGAAACTTGCACGGACTCAGACATCAGTATGTCGTCTTCAGGCAGTTCCTCTACTACCAATTTCTCTTCCGACGGTAGCGAAATTGCTCAAGGGCTCCAGGGATGTGCTTAGGCTGTCTTCGCAAGGGATAGCTACGCAAACAAACAGAAGAGGATAAGCGTAAGAAAACCGATCACTTCCCCCTCCATCGTTTTGGGCGTCATATCTAAAATATTATTACTTACGTTTTTTATACTTTACGTCTAGCATATCCTAGATCTGTGGTGACACTGTCACCTGTGTTAATACACTAACACATAGCAAATAATTTGTTAGTAGATGTCAACGTTGTGAATGTTAAAATTGAACTCATTTACTGATTTTAAAGGATTTTGAGGTATATGTCAGTGAAAACTCATTGTAGAAATTAAGGCAAATGCGTTAAATGGGCACGTACCTAGATATTAATGATGAATCTGAATGTATTTTGGTATCAATATTTATGAGTATTCTCTTGGATCTAAGTGGCTGATGTATTTTTAGGAATAAAAAATGTGGAAGCATAAGTTTATACATTATAAGTTCTGTTTCTCTTTATTGAATATCAATTATTCTAGTACCTACTTGTAATAAAGATGATTCTGTACTGAACTAATTGTTTCTTTTAAATCCCGTTATTGTATATGATATTGTA